>PVIA01003355.1:0-142479 GCA_004024845.1 Tonatia bakeri
CTATTGGTTCCCTGTACATTTTCCTTCATTTCACTTAGCATAGCCTTCATTTTTTCATCTAATCTGTGACTAAATTCAACCAATTCTGTGAGCATCCTGATTACCAGTGCTTTGAATTGTGCATCTGATAGGTTGGCTCTCTCTTGGTTGCTTAGTTGTATTATTTCTGGAGCTTTGATCTGTTCTTTCATTTGGGCCTGTTTTTTTCTTTTTTCTTTTTTCTTTTTTTGTCTTGACACACTTGTTACATAGTGAGGGGCGGAGTCTTAGTTGTTCACCAGGGCAGGGCAACTCTTGTGGCTGGGTTGTGACACAGTATGTGGGGGCAGGGTCCCAGAGGCAACAGCGGTACTTGCTCTGCTCTCTGTCGGATTTCAGTCTCTTCTGCCACTTCCCCCGAGCAAACTGGACCCTTCTGGTGGTGATTCCCATGTGGGTGGGCTTGTGTACATTCTAGGACCTTGTGGATCTCTGCAAGGAACTCTGCTGTGAGGCTGGGAGTCTCTCCCAAAACCTCAACTCCCCACAGGTGTTTTCAAACCATGTTTTGAGGCTTTATTTCCCCGAGCTAGGACCCTGGGTTGTGTAGTCTGTCTCACTCCCCAGTTTTGTCTGGTTTATCTGCGCACAAATGTGGAACTGTCTGGTCCACCAGCCACCTTGTGCACCGAGCCCCCTCGCTGCGTCTACCCGCTCCTGCCTTGCGCCCCCGGGATCTACAGCCTCCATGTTGCTGTGAGTCCTCTCCACCTGGCTGCCTGACTCCACCCCTCCTACCTGTCTGGATGAATATTTCTTCTTTAACTCCTTGGTTGTTGGACTTCCATACAGTTCAATTTTCTGTCAGTACTGCTTGATTTTTTGTTTTTAAATTGCTGTCCTTATTTTGATTGTGCGAGGAGGCACATGTGTCTACCTATGCCTCCATCTTGGCTAGAAGTCAAATATATAACTTCTTTTCCCCCCTAAATCTTGGGATTAGGAAAGCTCTTTCCAATCAAGACTGAAAATACAAAAACCATAAAAGGATAAAGCTGAGAGGTTTACAATTTATGTAACAACTTTAAATTTTAGTATGGAAAAGAACTCAAAGCTCTGAATAATTTCTTGCTTAACTGGTTTTGTTCGTGGTCTCCACAGTGCTCTGAAAGTAGAGAGGGATGCTGGGACTTGATTTCTTGTGTGCTTTTCTTGTTCCTTGAATAGAGAAACTGTACATTTCTAGCTCAAGTCACAAGGAACCAACTCACAACGGTGGGGATATCCTGTCCTCTTCCTCATGGGTGGTTTTCATTGTGTCCTTATGGTGCAGAAATGAGAAAAGCTCAAGCCAACGGTGTTTGGGAAGTAGAGATAAAGAGGACAGGAGTTCTGCACACTTTTCAAGGAAATCTATCCACTTGGCCGACTTCTTTGCTCATGACTGCTTGGGAGAGGGCGGGGAAGACAGAGCAGAGGAGGTTCCCAACAACTGGGAAGTGGGCATCCCGAGCGGGACAGCCCAGCAGACACTTAGTTCTTTATTAGTCTGTGTTAATAAGTGTGAGGCTTTTCCTCTTACAGAAAACTTTAAGCATAGAATGTCTTTACTTATATTCCTCCAATGGTACAGACTGGGCCCCCATTTAAATTATTTTGTTTCTCATTTGAGTGTCTTTTTTTACATTAATTTTTTTCTGAATCATAGTTTTTCTTCATATTATTTAAATGTAAAAAGTATAATATGTTCAAATATTAAAGGTTTCTAGCCCAATTGCTGACTGGATATTTTGCCCCCAACTCAAAACACTGGCCTTTTTTGTCCAATATACTTTGTCTGAAGATTGTTACCCTTGTGAACTTATTTAATGAAAACATTCAAATAAATAAGCATTGTTTTCGGGGGGGGGCAGGGAATTGGGGAAAAATGTAGTAGATCTATCTAAAAAATATCTACAATGCTTTTACAAAAGAAAAAAGAGAAAGAAAAAGAAGGAAGGAAGGAAGGAAGGAAGGAAGGAAAGAAAGAAAGAAAGAAAGAAAGAAAGAAAGAAAGAAAGAAAGAAAGAAAGAAAGAAAGAAAGAAAGAAAGAAAGAAAAGAAAAGAAAAGAACCAGTTCTAGGACACATATATAATATGGTTTTTTCTTTGTAAAAAATAAAAAGAAACGCACACCTGACATATGTGTGTGTTAAAAGGATGCCTGACCAGCAGTCTATAGTACTTATCCACTGGGGAGTAGGAGTAAAGAGACTTTATTTTTATTTTATATATTTCTGTATCCCTTTTTCTTTAAAAAGCATATGCTACTATGTAATTTTTTAAAGGTTTTATTTATTTTTAGAGAGAGGGGAAGGGAGGGAGAAAGAGAGGGAGAGAAACATCCACACGAGAGAGAAACATCAGTCATTTGCCTCTCATATGCACTCTAACCACACCACAACTAGGGGCTAAACCCGAAACCCAGGCATGTGCCCTGACCAGGAATCAAACTGGTGACCCTTCACCTTGCAGGTGATGCCCAACTAACTGAGCCACACCAGTTAGGGTCCCACTATGTAATTTTTATTCCAATGAGAAAATGTAAGCAAAGCTAGCAGAGAATCCAAGGCGCCTCCTGACTCTGAGCTCATCTGGTCATGGAGAGGATGGGAGTCTGGTGGTGGCAATGACCACTGAGTGATGGGGGTATGAGGAGGAAGAATAAAGGCCTCAAGGCAGCACGGGAATTGCCGGCAGGGTTGGAGTCCTGGAAGTGAGTGGAAGGCTGAGGAGGAAGCAGGTGTGGAAGGGCAAGGGACTGAAACTTGCTCCTGAGGGGCTGGGAAGTTGTTGCTTTGAGGAGAATGATTCAGACGGCAGTTCCCAAAGTGTGGTTCAGACAATCCAAGTCATAAAGACCCGTCCAGGGGGTTTGTGAGGTCAAAACGATTTTCATAACAATACTAAGATATTATTTGCCTTCTTTACTCTCATGATATCCTGAGTATTCTGCAGAGTTTTCCAGAGGCTACATAACGTGTGTGATGACATCATCAATGTTTGAACATGTAGGGGTTTGGTGGGGTTTTTTTTTAAGAGAAGTTAGCCTTTACTCAAATAAAGCTGGCTGAGCTGGTTGCTTTTTGGTGATTAGTCAAAGACACCAAATCCCATATCCTTGTCTGGCTCCTCCAACTCTTCTTTGCTTCAGCCTTGGCTGGGGCTGGGGCAGCAGCAGGAGCAGCAGTGGTGGCAGTGGCCACTGGGGCAGACGGATCAGCCAAGTAGGCCTTGACCTTTCAGCAAGTGGAAAGGTGTAATCACTCTCCACAGACAAAGCCAGGACCTGCTTGTACCCTCTGATGATAGAATGGGGTCCTGAAGCAACACTTGGGTACCCAGTCTGCAGACATATGTTGACAACATTGCAGTCTCCAGGAAGCAGGAATGCAGAGTTTCCTCTGTGACATCAAGCATTTCTGGGTTGTAGATGCTGCCATTGTCAGATGCTTGAAGGACGGTCAGCCGCAAGGGAAGGGGAGCGAAGTTCAGCCTGCTCAGCTGTGTGGCTTCGCTGGCTCCCGCTTTGTCTTCAGCCCTAGTCAGCTGCACATCACTCATCACTCAGGATTTCAGTGGTGCCCTGGAGATTTTAGTGGTGATGCCTAAAGCCTAGGAGGAGGAGGTCTTCTTGGGTCCCAGACTGGGTTCTGGGCTGGCACAGAGACTTTACGTGGGCAGGGGCACCAGCATGTGTGGCAGCTGGCACCTTATTGGGCAGCAGCATTGTGGGATCGAAAGACATGGCTCTTCCCCCTCCCGTAACTGAGGGCTGGTCAGATGGCCCCTGGCCAGAAGGAATGTGTATTGTTTTGGGAATGGATTGTAACTTCCTCCTTATCTCCTTTTGGGAGCAACTTCTTATCCCGTGACTGCTTCTTGACCTTTTCTTTACACTGAGGTAATGTAGTTTAGAGTCACAGAGACATGTGCCTCGTTTGTCTGGGACCCTTTGTAAGGAGCATCAGGCTAGAGGAGGTGCGGTCTCTCTTGCACCGACTCACTGCCGTCAGTGTGCTCCCCTGTGATGTGACTAATAAATGGCATGTCCGTATCTGCTAGTCCTCCAGGTGGTTTTTTTCAGAATGTCACAAACACTTAAGCAGCTCCCCAGTTTGAGTTTGGTGCTCCTGTGCTACAAGGATGTCCCTGACCTTAGTGAGGTCCTCCTTGGTGAACACAAAGCCCACCTTCCCCAAAATATGAGGGAAGAGTTTCTCCAGAGCTGGGTTGCCATCACGGTGTTCTTGCCAGCAGCACCACAGCCTTCCCAGGAGGGACAGGCAGGACTGCCGCATCTGCTTGGAGCCACATTGTCTGCCCCCACAGTAGAGCAACTTGGATAATCATCTAGAAGTTTGGATCTTAAGGAAGCAGTTGGACTTCCAGGTTATCCTGGTTCCCTGGGCATCATGGTGGCACATCAGGGATTGCCATGCAGGGTTTAAAGATCATGTCACTCTCATGAGGACGCCTGGCTAGAGGAGGGCCTGAAATGGTTTTTCTAATGAATTAATAAATATTTTTGAAATTTCTCAAGCTTAATTTTTTGTGTGTCATCCTTGCACAGGGGCCATGCTAATCTTCTCTGTATCATTCCAATTTTAGTACATGTGCTGCTGAAGCAAGCACTTTCATGCTTAATTTTTAATGCAGTAATATTTGTAGATATAATCCACATAAACAAAAAACTCTTTGGGGTTCTTAATAATTGTTAGAGTATAAAGTGATCCTGACCCTCAAAACTTTGAGAACTGCTCGTCCAGAGAGAACAGTAACAGCGGGAGTAAGGAGGAAAGGGGCAGTGCTAGGCAGCTGTGGGGATTTCCAAGCCAAGTGACTAAGCTGGCACCTGTCTTCTTTTTGCTACTTATAGTAAAACGCAAGAGGAGAGGGGTAAATTGAGGGAAGGACTGTTAAATAAAAAGGAGCTGGATTTGGTGATTTTACAAATGTTCAGCCTGTCCAGAGGCAGAAGATGCTAAAAGAAAGAAATGGCTTCTGAGAAAAGTTGAAATCCAAGGTGCAGTTCAAACAGGGACCTGAAGATAGAGCAGCAAATGGTGTGTGATTGTGAGTCTTTTGGTAAGACCTCAGAAATATCAATGGCAGTACCTCACAGTAGCATAAAGGGATACAAAGGACCTTTTAAAGGATGTGTGTTTTACAGATTCTCTCAGTCAAACAATAGGACCTCTAAGAAACTTAAGGGCATTGTTTGCTGTCTCAGCAGGAGGCCAAGGAGAAGGGCTTATCTCACAGAGATTTGTGGATGTAACTTTTGTCCAATGGTGTGAACCCCAATGAGAACCACATGAAACTCACTAAGTTTTTGTGAGAATGATATCAGCAAAAACAGTGCCAACTTGGACTGAAAGGGACAGACAGCACAAGCTAAAAAGGCCGTTGGACATCCCAAATTCTAATGCCAGGAAAAAAGCTGAGAAATCTACTCATCTACAAACACATGTGCTACCTTTCATGAAAAAGAAAAGCCCAGCTGGCAAAACCTAGAACCATGGACAATTATTCCTAGTTCTTGAAACCTAATTAAGTAACTTCCGACATTTGTCTGACTGGATTTTGGAACTGCTGTGAGCCTTTGTGGGACTCCTTTATGGCTCCCACTTCCCCCATTTTGGAAAGGAATGTCTACAGCATTTATCCTATGCCTGTTCCACTGGTGCGTATAGTGTGTATCACGGGGAGGCAAATAATGTGTTCCGTTTCACAGGTCCGCAGATTGAGAGGAAGTGGTCTCAAAGAACTGTACCAGGGGCCTGCTCAACACTGGCCTCGATTTAAGGTACGAAATTCTGGGTATTGAACGAATGCTGTAATGGGGTGCGGCTTCTGAGGGCCTCGTGAGGGAGTGAGTGTATTCTGCATGTGAGAGGGGATGTGAACCACTGGGTCCAGAGGGAAAACTGTGGTCAGCAGCTTCTAGAATGGCTCCCAAAGAGCCCGCCTCCCAGTCCTCATGCTCATGTCATCGCTCTTTCTCAGTGAACCTCGTGACTTGATTCTACTGAATAGTATATTGAAATGTCACTGCGAGATTATAAATGGGTTTTTTATTGTGATACAGTATACATAACATAAAATTTACCATTTAACTGTTTTCAGGTGTACAGTTCACGGCATTAAGCACCGCGCCCGCCCACATTGTGCAGCCCTCAGGACATCCATCTCCAGACCTCTTCCATCTTCTCAAACCGAAGCTCTGTGTGCATTCAACACTAGCTCCCTGGTCTCCCCTCCGGCAACCGCTGCCGAGGGGAAGTACTTTCAAGGAACTCTGCAACAGGCTTGATCCACACCTGGTCCTGATTTAAATAATGAAATTCTGGATATCGGACTAACGCTGTAATGGAATGCAGCTTTTGAGGGCCTTGTGAAGTTGCCAGTCCCCGACAACCACTACTCTACTGTCTGTTCCTATGAATTTAACTAGTCTAGGGATTTCATACACATGGAATCATATAATATTTGTCCTTTTCCGACTGGTTTATTTTGCTTAGTAAAATGTCTTCAAAGTTCGTCCATGGTGTAGCACGTGCCAAAATTTCCTTCCTTTTCCAGGCTGAATGATATTCCATTGTGGGTGTGTACCACATCTTGTTTATCCATCCACCCACTGCTGGACACGGGTTGCTTCCACTGTCGGGCTATTGTGAATAATGCTGCTGTGTTCGCGGGTGTACGAGTAACTCTATATTAAGCCTCTGCTTTCAATTCTTTTGGGTGCACACCCAAAACTATTTGTTGTTTTAAGCCACTAAATCTGGGGGTAATTTGTTGTATAGCAATAGACAGGTAATAGGGGGTAGATCTGAGAGCCATCACAAACAGAAACTTTTTTCCCTATTCTATCATGAAAATTTCCCATGTACAGAGAAGTTAGAAGAACTATCCATATACCATAGCATAGATTCAACGATTAATAATTTGCTGTATTTACTTTTAAATTAGGTTAAATAAAACACAATTTATGTTTTCATAAATTAAAAATGATATAATCTTGGCAAATATCATATGATTCAAACTTACATCTTCCTATATTTTTTCTGTACCATTTGAAAATAAAATTCAGACTTCATGATATTCACCTCTAAATACTTAAGCATCTCCTAAAGATCAAGATATTCTTCTGTATACATAAACATTATTATTACATCTAAGAAAATTAATCTAATATCAACTAAGAAAATTCCATAAAATCTAACATACATATTCCAAAATCAGATTTCTCTGGCTGTCCCTACAATGTGTTTCTATAGCACACTTTCTGAACGAGGAAATAGGATTCATGCCTCGCATGTGGTTATTATGCCCCTTTGGTCTCACACACATTACCTGTAGGAGGGTTTTCAGCCCTGTGTCTGTGGTCTTCAGGGGATCTCTGAGAGCCCTGATCACTAATATACAATTGTGTATTTGTGTGTGTGTGCACATGCAAGTGTATGTTGGTGAATAGATGTGCTTTTTGAGGGGAAGAGAATCCAAAGAGTTTGTTAGATTCTCTGATGAGACACCAAAGGTTGAGAATGAATGATGTAAAAGTAGTAGCTGATCAACTTAAAGAGAGAGAAAAGCAAGCAAAACAACATGACTGAGCAACAGTCCACCAGGAGGCTGGCTTTGGGAGAACTAGCACGGCTTTAGATGCGTGATATACTCTCTTTGTCTCTAATTTGGGAATAATTACATCGGTCTGTCCACCGCAGCAGGATGATACATGTGAAAATGCTTTGCAGCTCAGAGATGGCTCAGAGACCATCAAAATTTATGTCAACATTAGTTTCTAAAATTATAGGGAATTCGAGTTTCTAAGACCTTTGCACTCTGACTTCTACCCTTGCTGCAGTGAGGAGAGAAAATTTGAAGTCATGTGCTGGTGTTTCGCATTTCTCCTAGTCACACTCTGGGTGATGGAACCTGGACAGAAGACAAGGTCTGGGTTCATCTCTGGGCTGATGCAATACCTGCACTTCACACATCATTGCTTTTGGGTTGTCTGGCTGAGGGCCTGCCTGGCAGCTTGGTTAGACTCCTGCCTGGAAATGGACTGGCATGGGAATAGCCCAATACTTGTTACTTATTCCCAGTGGAGCCTTTTCCCAGGGACTTCAGTCCCCTCTGTCCCCATAGATAGCTTGTACAGATTACACCAATATCCTTCCCATAGGCAATGGTAATCTTATTTTTCTATGCTTCTTCCAGAGGCCCTGAAGTACGGAGTATTTAGAAGGGAATTTGTGCCCAGGCCAGGCTGGTTGTGGTGAAGGGTCTAGAATCAGGACCCAGCCCCCTTTGGCCAACTATTTCAAATAAGTACGGTAAGAATGATGAATGTCCTGTGGCCCATGACACTGGAGTCCTTCCCCGATAAGGAATGCAGTTGAGGAGAAAAAGCTGTGAAACCACAACCATCTCTATTTTAATGAAAACACCTTCTTTATTGATAACAAGCTTAGGAAGATTTAAGTGGGTAAATTCCTAACAACACCTCTTCCAAGTTCTATGCCAGCTTTTGTTCTCAAATGCCAGGTGTGGATTTTCCAGTGTAGTATGTTTATGAGACGTGGCAAGTTTAAACATAACCATTTTCCTGTTGCTCACCTCTGAATTCTGTCTTATGTTTCCAAAATGGTTAAGGTTTTTTTAAAGGTGTTAATGAATCTTTCAGTAGATTTCTATTTAACAGGTATGAACTTAACCAAGCTGTGGGATCCTTATAAAACCTTAAGCTCTCTGGGAGTCAGTGAGAAGATGACGTCCAACAGATGTGGGTTTGGATTAGCTGGTGACCTAATAGTCAGTGAGCTACTTAACATCTCCGAGCCTCAGTGTCCTCGCTTGGAAAAGGGGGACTCAAAAATCCACTCAACCAATGTATTCTGAATGTATGCCACATCTGGGCACTGTTGCAGCACCGAGGAAACAAGGGTAAACAAGGAAGACACGCTCCTTGCTCTCTTGAATGTATCACAAGCCACAGATACTGAATAAAAGGTCACATAATTAGGTAGTTAATTCCAATTCCGCTCATAGCATCTACCTCAGTAAATGTGGTGAGGATTAAAAGAGTCAGGCAAATTAAAAACTGATGTCATAATAATATTTATTAGTTTTGCTAACAGTCCTAATTGGTATGAATATGTATTAGGTATTAGTTCTCCCTAATTGTTTGCATATACAGTTGACCCTTGAACAAGGGTTTGAATTGCGGGGTCACTTAATACATGGATGTTTTTTAATAAATATGTATAATACTGTAAATGTATTTTCTATTCCTTATTATTTTCTTTATAACATTTTCTTTTCTCTAGATTCCTTTACTGTAAGAATATAGACTATAATACATATAACATACAAAATATGTGTTAATCAGCTGTGTGTCATCAGTGAGGCTTTTGTTCAACAGGGGGTTGTTAGTAGTTAAGTTTTGAGGGAGTCAAATTTGTGCATGGGTTTCCAGTACCCGCAGTCCCCACACTGTTCAAGGGTCAACTGTATTTAAGTGGTTAGAAGTAACAGCCATTATGTAACTTAGAAGTGTTTTTCCTTTATAGCAAGTGGGAAGGCAAGCATTTCTCTTTATGCTGGGGACATAGTCTTCCCAACCGGAGGGAAGAAGCTGAACTGGCTGCTAATTGCTGTGAGGAGGAACAGTGCAGCATCAACCTCAACCAGACGGGCAGTGCCGGGCCTGTGAGCCCGAGCCCCAGGGCAGTGGAGGGTATGGGCCCAACGTTTTGTAAAGGGTCTCAGAACCATGACGTGCGCCAGTTATTGTCCATAGAATGAAAACGTGTTTTACCCATATTTGGACATTGCTGTAATCTGTGTGGCTGCCGATGTGATTAATGCAGTATAGAATCCTTTGAATGAATTAATGGTCTTACATTAGACCATTACTTATCTCTCAATAAAATCTTACCCTGCCTCTTCCTGGCTTGAACATTTAACAGCTCCTCACTGCTCTGGATAAAGTACAAATTCCCTCCCAGGCACTGCAAGATTCTGCTGATTTCTCTTGGCACCTGCGCCACCCCACCCTTGTCTACGTTCCAAGCTCTGACATGAAGGCTCCTCCAGGCCATGGCTTAGAGCCCTCGGCACTAACGCAATACCTCCTCTGGCACGAATAAATCCAGAGCTCCTGAGTGGGGAGAGATGCTGTCAGAAGAGCTCAAAACAGGAGGCTTTGGCTAGAAATAAATGACAAATATTTATTCAAGAGTTTTAGGATTTGCCAATCAAAAACAGTACAGGTGTCCTGGCTGATGTGGCTCACTTGGCTGGAGCATTGTCCTGTAAACAGAAAGGTCGCAGGTTTGATTCTGGCCAGCGCATGGGCCCTGGTTGCAGGTTCAGTCCCCAGCGGGGGTGTGGATGAGAGGTAACTGCTTGATGTTTGTCTTTCACATTAAAGTTTCTTTCCCTCTCTCTCTCCCTCCTTTCCTCTCTTTCTAAAGTCAATAAACATGTCCTCAGGTGAGGATTAAAAAAAATCTGTTACAAATTAAAAAAAAAGAAACACGACAGGTAATAGCAAGGGTGTTTCCAAGAAGAAAGAAATTTTTGAGAGGGTTTTTTGTTTTGTTTTTTGAGGATAAATTCTAAGGTCAATTTTTATTTCTACTAAAAAAAGGCAGTGAAAACTATATAAAACACATGTAAAAGGTATTATGGAGTGAGCTTCAAGTGGAGCTTAACTCTGCAAAGGCTGTGAGTCCAGAAGGAGAGGGAAAGCTGTCTTGCTCCTGGGCTGGGCTGGCCAGGCCAGCTGCTCTGAAAGAAGGGGCCAGCAGGGTGCCAGTGACCCCAGACCCATGCTGGCTACAGCAGAGTCCTGCCAATTCCAACCCGCAAAGGGTCAGAGCACACGGAGGGAGGACTGGAGGGAGGGCTGCGGTGGGGCTGCTGCACTGAGCAGTTGGAGAGCGAGCTCCATGGCACTTTCGGATGGAACTTGCTGACAGGTGACCATGGAATTTCAAATGGACGTTCTGGCTTTAGCATTGTCTGCAGTGACCAGCACATCTTACAAAATGGCTGCAGGGAGGAGCGCCAACCTTTGCCTCAGCAGCCTCTCTGATAAGAAATTCCTTGAATAAGAGCAGCATCCTCTGGCTGGCAGGCCATCCCCTGGGGTGGTCACAGACCTGATATTGCAGGGTTTTCCCAAGCAGGCCAGGCCAGGCTGAAGTTCAGTCACACACCACAGATGTCAGGTTGCCATTTAATCAATGTTATTAAATTCTTACAGAATTTTTCACGGTCCTTAGCATACTCCTCAGCTAGGTCAGCCTGAAAGGGGTGCTCGGGTTGGGGGTCGTTCACCAGTGCTATGAGGGACTGGATTACCTGGTCGGTTTTGGTTGCTGGCTTCCAGTTTCCAGCACTAATTACTGAAAAATTAATTATTTTCAGACCTGCCCCTTTCCGTGGATGCTGGGATGACAGATCTATGTGATCTTCGGTGGTTTTAATGGGTACTCTACTGAAAAGTTGACTTTGATTCTGAGGGCCCCCTTATCATTTGGAGGGCTGTCAGGAACAATAAGCCCTTGCCAAGTCAGTGAATTAGCTTCATCAACCTGGACGTTACGGAAGTTTTTCATTCCCGTTTGCAGATTTCTTCAGGCTCCTTCATCGGCCTCCTGCTGGCCGCCATCTTGGATCTGGTGCTGCTGCCTTCCCCAGTTGAGAGTTTTTATAGTAAAAAGAACACATTTGAGAAAAGTCTGTCCTGCATTCTTAGCCTGCTGATTGGCTCAGGATGGTGATCTTCCAGGTGACCAGTGGTCTGCATAATAGATGCCAGGTAGTCTGGAAAATGAAACATTCTTTCTTAAGCACGTCAAGTGGTAATCTATAAGAGATATATACATCAGCAGCACATTAACATTTTTTCTTAAGTTCTTCAGAGGCTTACCTTATGGAATTTAAGTACATCCAGGCACTGAGGCATAACTGAGAAGTCCAAAAGTTTAAGTTGCTAGACTAGGTAAAGCAAGAATAATTTTCTTTTCCTTCAGCCTACTTGATTTTTAACAATTTAGCAGCTTGCCCATAGTGACTCCATTTTATTTCTTTACTCTTTCCCTCAGTATCAACTCTTCCTCCTGGCATCATGCCCTTTGAGGTAGGCGTGGGTCCACCTGGGCACGGGATCAGCAGTTCTCACCTTTGTTCTTACCTAGACGCCCTCTTTCAGGCTTTCATTCTCCTGCCTCTCTCCCTCTTTCTCTCTGGGAGTCATCAAGGTGCAGGCACAATGAATATGGAAGACATGTACAAAAAATATGAATACAAGTACAAATGTTAAAATTAAAAGACATACAGAAGTATAAAAGATGTATACTTGGCATTCCTAAAGTAGAAAACACAATAAATAGAACAGAAAAAAATATATTCACAGATATTACAGAAAAAAACTTTCCCAAAATAAAGATTTGAATCTACAAAAGCAAAGGACAGGCCGTAACCCATGGAAAAAAATGATACAGATCGATCATAGCAGGGATTGTTCATTTTTTTCCATATTCCTCCTCTCTTCTTCTGTAATAGTAGAATATTGTGAACTGGATATGTGGTCACTCAGAATGAAGGCTGTATTTCCCAGTTTTCTTTGCGGTTAGATAAGGTCTTTTGACCAAGTTCTGTCCAATGGGATATGAGCCAAAGATTACTATATGCAACTCCTGGGAATCTCCTTAAAGGGAAGGAATGCTACGCTCTTACCTTTTTGTCTTCCCCTTCCTGTGGGTTAGAAAATGCATCTTCGTCTAGGACAACAGATGCGGACAAGGACAACATCTTCAGGATGGTAGAGCAACAAATAGAAAGAGACTGAACCCCTGACGATTTCACTTAGAACATTGTTGCAACATCAGTTTATATCATTAAATGACAAACAAGTACATTTCTGTCTTTCAAAGCCACTGTTTTTTTAGTTTCTGTCTGAATTTATAACCTAAATAACACACTGATTTAGGTAGATTTGGGTGAAGTTGCTGAAATCAGAGAAAATAATTTTAAGTGTGCCCAAGTACAAGACGCAAGTCCTGTACAAGAAAAAAATGTCAGTTAGCCCTAGGCAAACCCCAAAGCAGCACTCAGTGTCAGAAGGCAAAGGAATGAGGTCCTGAAAGGTCTGTGGAGCAGTGTCTGGAGCAGCGATTTTCAAGTGGTGTGCCACAAGAATTGTTAAAACATGCCACACCTGACTATTTAGTCAGGGGCATTGACCTCTTTTTCCTCAGATTGTCAAATAAAAAAAATGACAACAGCCAACACAACAATAGCTGTCCAGTGTGAATGAATCAAAATTATACCTATTATTTTGTCAGACTGGCAAAAAATATATGTTTGGGGGTGCCACAGAACTTTAGTAATTAGTTTATGTGTGCCATGAGATGAAAAAGGTTGAAAATTGTGGGTCTGGAGTAAATGTCAAAGAAATAATGTCTAGAAAAATCTGACCCAAGAATTTTTATCCAACTTGCACTTTAAGTATAAAGATACCCTTTGAAACATGCAAAGTCCATGAGACCTATGTGAAAAAAAAAAAACACTACTTGATTAAAAATCCCCCCAATAAAGGAATAGCTCCAAAAATAGAAATGAAGTCATGGTAAAAAAACACCAGATCCATTTTAAAATAGAACCAACCAGACAGCTGTGGGAATTGTGGTAAAATAATGGAATATAAATATTATTAACCTTTCCCATGTCAAAATGATACAATCAACAAAATTAGGAGGAGGCCACAGGAGAGGAAATTAAGGAGAGTGTGTGGAATTTCTTCATGATTCTTGGCTGGAAGTGAATAGATATTGTCAAAAGTTGAAACATGCTGTTTTTAAAAATGACTCAAAACTTTCAATGTTATCCTTTTTTCTTAATTTTAAAGGGGTATTTTTAGGAAGTTGTATTTCTTGGCATCAAGAAATATTTTCTGAGCCCTGACCACCATGGCCCATTGGTTGAGCATCGTCCTGCAAAGTGAAAGGTCATTGGTTCGATTCCCAGTCAGTGCATGCCTGGGTTGTGGGCCTGGTCCTCAGCTGAGGCATATGTGAGAGGCAGCCAACCGATGTTTCTCTCACACATTGATGTTTCTGTCCTGCTCTTTCTCCCTCCCTTCCCTTCTTTCCAAAAATAAATAAGTAAAATCATTTATCAAAAAATGAAATATTTTCTAAAGTTTAAGAATTTCTTCAAGTTTTTTCTTCTAATAAATGTCATGCTTTTGTTTAAAAGAAAAGTGTGATCTCTTTTTGTGTAATGATATTTGTAGGTATTTCCATTCTCTATAAAACAATTTCTCTTTCTTACCTATACACACAAATACACACTTTTTTCATTCTCATTCTTATCTGCATATTTGCATATAGAAACATCCCGAATAAGTGTCCCTAAATGTCAACAGTGAATTGTCTGAGTGGTGGAGTTGGAATCAAATTTATTTTTGTTTTTTACTTTTCTTCTTGACAATTTTCAGCATGCTTCAAATTTGGATAATAGAGTAAAAGTTCAATAACAAAGCATAGATTACTCTTGGAACATGCAAGATTATTAGATTTTTCTGGATCATTAGACTTCCTTGTATCAGTCTATTGCTATTCCAAGGTATCATAATTTCACAAATATATTGGTAATGCACTTCATTAATTTGTTCTTTGCCTTAAGAATATACTGATCCAACTACTGTATATACTGAAATAGTAAACTTTAGTTCAATTATAACAATTGGCTTTAGTAAAAAGATATTAATTTGAAAATAAAATGTACAGTTCAGGTTATAATTCAGTAGATTACAGTAGATGCACTACCTGTGTAGAGTTGATTTGAAAAGTGAAATAATTCCTTGCAGGAGGTTTGTCTGCAGCACAGCCTCTATCTTTGAAGAGGTATATTTATTAAAAATTTAGAAAAACTATAACTTAAACTGAAAATTCCTTTTATTATCAAGAGCTTTTATGGCATGCATAATCATGTAACTTAAATTTCTGTACTGTTCAAAACTTAACCAAAACAGCACTAGCCAGTGTGGCTCAGTTGGTTGGAGTGTCATCCTGCAAAGCGAAAGGTCACCAGTTCCATCCCAGTCAGGGCACATGCCCAGGTAGCAGGCTCCATCCCGGCTGGGATGCATGCAGGAGATGGCCAGACATGTTTCTCTCTCACAGCAATATTTGTCTCTCTCCCTTCCCATCATTCTCTCAAATGAGAATAGGATAAACTTTAAAAGAAAAACTTAACCAAAATGGTTTACTCAATAATAAAAAGAAAATTCACTTATTCACCTAGCTATTCAAAATACACCTTAAAATGACTGTGGTGGATGTTAATGGCTGAGTGGAATTCTATCCCTTTAATTTACTTATAAATTCTTAATTGTTAGACAATAAGAAAATTTCTAATTTTTTGCTAATATAAACAGTTTGCTTATTTCCTTAATTATTTCTCTGATATAGATTTCTAGAAGAATCACTGGGTCAAGGGAATGTATATCCCCAGGTATTTTATGTTTATTGTCAAGTTGCCTTCCAGAAAGGCTTAGCCCATTACACATTCCCACCTACAGTTCAGGAAAGAAAGTAATTACCTCCTCACACGCTCCCAAGCACAGAGTGCTATTCTAGGCCAGATGAACTCTGAACCTTCTTCTCAGGCACCTGAAGAAAATGCCTTCACTAACTGAGGCTTAGACTTTGATGTACACCCCTAGAGACTGGCTGGTGGGGGCAGGATACTGGGCCTGCTACAGAAGAGTTGGTGCAACCCAGACTCTGCATGACCGTTCCCAAGTGGACAGATTTAGTGCTGATTCCCATGTTTTGCTGAGCTACTCATCTCCCGTTCCCCCCAGATTGCTTCTCGCAGTTGCTTCCTCTTAGGGTATGACTGTGCCTGACCCCACACTGAGTTTACATGGCTCGGTTAATCTGTATCCCTCCCCCGCAGGCATGAGGTCCAGGAGCACAGGAAGCACACCTGCCTTGTCCACCGCTGAGTTTTCAGTGCCAGGCACGTGGTGGCACCTTGTTTAGGGAAGAGATAGGAGAGACTGAGAATCAGAAGCCACTGAGGGGTTGACTAGACACCTCAGCACCTGCTACTTGTCTCTGCCTGATCCTCATTCTTCCACATCCAGCCCATAATTAGCCAACTTTTGTCTCTCAAAACCATTCTCTCCTCCCTATTCCCATGTGCTCCTCTGCATAGTCCAAGGTCTGAAACACTAATCACTTGAACAGTTAGCTCGCCCCTTAGCCCGTTGCTTTGCTTCCCATGTCGCCCCTGGCTTAGTTCATTGTTTCTCTCATTTCTTGTTTCTCTTTTGAACATAAAGATCTGATCCCATGACACCCCTGCTTATAAGCCTTAGAGGATTCTTGTTCATTCCAGAATCACCAACTGCCTTCGGGGGAGTTTTCTGGGCCCTTCACCACATTATTTTGGCCTTATCTTCTACCAGGACTCTGACAACCCTATGTAAAGACATATAAAACTTATGAAAATGACCCTTGAAAAATCCATCTGTTCATGCTTCTCCTTGTGCACGCTCCCTCCTGCACCTGAAATGCTTTCGCCTCTGCTCTGAATTTCTCTTCTGTTTAAGACCCAACTGAATGGTCACCTTCTCTATGACTCTTGCCTATGTCTCTAGACAAAACTCATTGCTACTTCATTTCTCCTCCCATATTCTTTGTTCGCATCTTTACAAAATGTTTTTCTCTAATGATATTATATTCAGTTGATCATTAGTGCCTTACTAACATTTGTGAATTACTTAAGGGCAGGAATGTGTCATCTTCATCTTTGTATTTCTTGGGCCCAGAAGCACCTGCTGCATAGTGAGTTTGTAGCAGAAACTCCTAGTTGCTTACTGCGGCATTCATTCATGATCCCATCTGGGTAGCAGTGTACTCAGCCAAAAGATGACATTTCCCAGATTCCTTTATATCTGGATGCGTTCATGTGATTAAGTTCGTGATATTAAAATGTACGTGGAAGTATTATGTGGGACTTCCTGGAAGTTTCCCTTAAATAGAAGGGAAATACCCTTCTCTTTCTTCATCTCTGTGTCCACTTAGAAGGCAAATGTGATGGCTGTCGCTTGAAAAGGAGCATTGAACAATCAGGAATCTTAGGTCCCTGGTGACCAGAAAGGTGCCATACTAACTCTGGTTTCCCTACTTCCAGACTTCTGTTACCCTCAGAAGAAACATACTGTTACTACTTTTGTCTGTTATATGCAGTGAGACATAATCCAGAATGCTTCAGTATTCAATAAATGTTTTTTTAATGTTGAGTTACTCTAAAATTATGTGATATCTATTTTGTTTTACCCACCAAAAAACTTGGGACAAGATTTACCACTTCAGTCCTAGCTGGTGTGGCTCAGCTGGTTGAAGCTTCATCCTGTAACCAAAAGGTTGTGGGTTCGATTCCTGGTCAGGCATGTGCGACCCCTGGTTGGGACACAGACGATCCCTTGTCCAGGTGCAGACCCCCATGTAGAGGAGCCAACCAACTGATGCTTCTCGCTTTCATAGGTGTTTCCCTCTCTCCCTTCCTCTCCCTCTAAAACAATGAAAAAGAAAGTCCTTGGGTGAGGATTAAAGGAAAAAAAAAGATTTATAATTTCATTATATCAATTTATCATCACAGGTTTCTTGAGACATTCATTTCTCTCACTTTTTACTTGAGTTTTGGTCTGTATTTTTTTAATTGTTTTTGCCTATATTTTATAAATTTTGTAAAGTTGATTCAAATTTGTCTAAGATATATGTGAGATAAAAAATTATACATAAATCAACTTGAAATTTAAAGTATAGACAATCAAAGCTGAAAGTCCAAGATCGGGGAGCAGTAGAATCACACCTAAGTTCTTAGAAACTCAGCTCCATGGTCCGCCAGCCTTCCCCTGCAGGGATCATCCAGGGGAGAAGCCCTAGGCAGGCTTCCTCTGTTCAAGGTTTCTCAACACCCTTCACTATGACACCATGTGCAGGCACGCCCCGCCCCAAAGGAAGTGAGTTTTGGTAAACGGGTGTGGCAGATACTTATAGTAAGGCTGAATTAGGGGAGAGAGGCGGTGGAAAAGGTTGACTGTTCAAAGGTGTATAAAATCAAAGAATAGTGTGGGGAGCACCAACCGAGAGATAGGGAGTGAGTGGCCGAAGATCACGTGGCTAACGTGTTAGCTATTTTTTTATTCTCAAGCAATAGAAGATAATCCTGATGAGCTTAAACAAAAAAGGGAGAATTCATGGGAAAGCTAGTGGTGTTGCCGCTGGCACCCGTGGAAGAGTTTCGGGTACTATATATTGAATTCTTATTATGGAAGGTGAGACTGACTTCCCACAGACCACACTCTTCCTCCTCACCCCCTACCCCAGCCTCTCAATTATCCTAATGGATATGTTCTCTATTCTGCACAATTCTATTATCCCCAGAGTTACTAAATGTCTCATTTTCTTTCATTTGCCTGGCTTTCCATATACTTATTGCTAATCAGTCCCAGAGTGGTGTAAATCTGTCAGCGTGTTTGAACACAATGGACGTTCTGTCAGTTTCATCATCTTGAAGAAGTCTTTCCCAGTGCCTCTGACCTGAGTCAGTCAGTACATGCTGCTCTTTGGGCCTGCTCTACAGGGTGGTCATTGGGTCTCACTTGGCCATCATCCTGGGGAGTGGGGCAAAATAAAGCTAATTGGAAGTCCCATGTGCATATGCAGGGCAGATCAACTGGGCACCTCGCCGCAGGGTGATCTGACTGCGTCGATTCATGGGAAACCTCTGATGTTAGTATCTGTAGGTCTTTTCCAGTGTGCTTTGTAGAGGGCATAAGGTTGTCTGCCTGTGTGCTGCTTGCAGGAGGAGAAAGGACAGGTGATGGCCTCCTCATTTAGGAGGTAGGGTGCTTCTGCTTAAACACCCTATTTCCAATGGGACACCTATGCCCTCCACTGTGGCTGAGGTCTCGTGGTCCAGAAAACCTGTTTCATCCCTTTTTTTAGTCCTCACCTGAGGACATGTCCATTGATTTCAGAGACAGGGGATGGGAGAGAAAGAGAGGGGGAGAGAAATATCAATGTATAAGAGAAACCTCCATGTATGAGAGAAACATCCATCGGTTGCTTCTCACCTGCTCCCAGGTGGGGACCTGGCCTGCAACCCAGGCATGTGCCCTGACCTGGAATCAAACAAGCACTCAGTCCACTGAGCCACACCATCCAGGGCTCATCTTTCTTAATGGAGGTCTCTAGTGTCTTCTGCTGGGGTGGAGGAGGGACACTCACCATGGACAGCTGGGGAGAGATTGGCTTCTTAAATAGACATTTAATCAGTCCTGTTTTTAAGCCCACCTTTAACCCTCCTTTGAGTGAGTGGTTCCGGGTGCCTGCAATATCAAGCCTTTTGGAATTTCTATGATGTAAATGGGTTGTTTCTTGGCTTCACACACAGCCAGGTTAGGATTCAGTTGTCTCAGGTCTTCTAACTCAGTTATCACTCAACCATTTGCTTTCCAGCTCTCAAAATTTTGTTGCTCTAAATTCTCCAAAGCTCCCTTTATTCTTGTTCATGTATTCCTTTTTATAAATTCCTCCACTGTCATTTTAGTGGATTTCAGGATAGAAATATTAATTGATTTCTACTGACTTTTTGTTGTTTTAAATTTTTTTTTGTAGAGGATTACTTTTGACTCTCTCAAACCCCAGTCCAAAAACTCTGGGGAAGTGAGCGTTAGTCCAGTTTGAGTCAGGCATTCCTCCCGGACCCATTAATTTCGGCGAGGAGAGTGGAGCACCAGGATTAGTCTGAGAGTAGGTCCCTGTCCCAGCCAGGCCAGATAGTGCGGTGGGACAGGGACGAGGTGGAGTCTCATTTTCTAACATGGCAGCTCCCCCAGGTCATGGAGAAATGGAAGAGAAATCCTTAGGAAAGGACTCTAGACAGATGGTCCCGTAGGATCTACTACAGTTAGAACATAGAAGATTGAAATATGGGGCTCTTTTTGTTTCCCCCATTTTTTTTTGGTCAGTCACGATGAAGGGGGAAATGAGAGGGAGAGGACAGGATGAGAGAGGGCCCCTCTCAGCTCCTGGGGTAGGAGTTTGTTGTCCACTTGAAACTTCCAAGTCTCTGCTTCTGCTGAATTAGATGAGGAAGAAGATGGCCTAGAAACACAAGCTGGTGCAGGCAGGGGGACCCTGGGGAGGTCTCCAAGAGGCCACTGAAAGGGGAGGCCAAGGGAGAAACACTGGCCTGAGAACCTGTCGGGAAAGTGAGGCCCACATTCTGTTGTCCTCCCGTCTGCTGCCCTATAGCTCCCTGCATGATAGGGCCTGGGTGGAAGCCATTTAGGACCTGAGAGAGCACAGTTTGTTTGAGAATCTGGTCAGAATGACTCTCTCCTGAGAATTTATTTTGGCTTCCTGGGTTGACAGATGTTCCCAAATGTCTAATCTTTAGTGTTCTGTTCTTTTCTCTCCGTACAGATTCAGCAACTACATGCTTATGGATGTCTCTAACCCCTTCACTCTTGCCTGAGCGCTCTGGTTACTTCAGTCCCACATGTCCACCTTCCCAAGGGAAAGTTCCACTTTGCTGTCTGACCAACCCTGGCCCTCAAGCTTATTGGTCCAAATTGACATCATCATTCTTCCACCCCCCAGGCTTGAAACCAGGAGTTATTTTCAACTCTCCGTTGGCACAAGTAACAGTTAGTCAACACGACATAATCACCAGCTGCTGGTAATGGCTTTCACACTCATCCCATTGATGTGAGATGGCAGTGGGTGTACAACCTGTCACAGACCAGGCAGAACAGAACCTTACCTGGAACAGGCTGGCATCAGCATGGAAGTCTGTTAGGAACATCAAAAGTGTGTGACAGTGGTGATGGGATAATGGGACAGGGTCAGGGGCCATGGAAGGAAATAGGGAGATATGGTTAAGGTCAACGCCAGAGTCCCAGGATAAGAGGGCTCAGACAAGTGGGGCAAATGTAAGAACTCAAGTCATGAATTTTTACAAAAAGCTGAGTTAGTGGGGGTTCTTAGGACGGAGCAGGGAGCTCTGACTGGCTTCTAGGGAGGGAGTTTTTCTTGCTGGGGGTGGGGTATTTCCCACTTGGAAAGATGCAGGCCTAGGGAACTGTGCACCCCTAACACATTCCCTCCTCTCCGTCCTTCTGCCTCCATCCCAGACCTGACTAATCCCTTGCCTGAAATGTGGGTGTGGTTTCTCTTAGCAGTCTCTCTACCTGGTATCAGGCCATTGTGTGTACAGTTAACCTTTATTGCATGCCTGCTAAGGCCCGTTGCGTATTTGATCACATTCTTCCTGGCAGCCACACATGAGATAGATAGTGACATCTGACATTTGTTCAGTCTTTGGTTTCCGTTTTGTTTTCATGAACATTAACTCATTTGATTCCGAGGTAACCCGGTAAAATGCTCAGAGTCCTATTTGGTGGATGAAAGAAGCTACGGCTGAGAGGAATTAAACTGGTCTCTCAAAGGCACCTAGGTCCTTGTCTCCCCAAGTAGAATCCATCAGCGTCACCTGGGAACTTGTCAGAAACACAGGCTCTCGGGCCACAGGAACCAGAACCTGCTTTTCAACAAGAACATGTGCAGACACTTTAAAGCTGGTCTGGGGAGTTGTTAGAGGAATCTGCACTAGACACCAGCCCTCCGGGCTCTGTCGGGCCCCAATCACTAACATTTCACAGAAACACCTCAAGGTTACCTGCAACTCTCAGAACCAAGCTCAGCCAAAGCAGAAAGCAAAACTGACAAAGTGGGGAATTGGATGGCAAGAGAAGAGTGAAAAAGGGAAGTCAAGTTAAGGGGCATTTGTGGTGGTTATGCTATGTGCCCACTGGGGAGCAAGATGTGGGAACCCATCAGAGAAGACAGCATCCCAGTTTATGGGGGCAAGCTATGTAATGTGGCGGAGCGCCAACGCTGGAGAAGGCACAGCTCCATCCGGAGTGGAGAGCCTTCCTGAACAGCAGGAGGCAGGTAGTGCTGGAGTATGGTGGGTCCTACAGACTAGGCAAGTAAGTGCAGGCTTGAGCTGGTGGGCTGTGAAGGGTCCTTAGAAGGTCTTGTCAGGAAAATTTCCCATGCTCATTTCTCTCCCTCTGCTCCCCTCACCAGTCTCTCCTTCTCAGGGAAACATCTGTGTTTACAATGGCCCTTAGGACATTGCAGCTTGCACAGCTGCTCTCTGCCAGTTATCAACATCCAGAATCGTCCTTCAGGTACCTCACCCCTTTCAAAGTCTCAGTAAAAACTACCACTTTTCACCCAGTCACTCAGCTGCTCTACTCACCTGGAGAGTGATCCCTGACTTTTCCCTTTCTCATGACCCCCTTTAGGTCAGTTGCCTCTGCCTTTGAATTTTTTTATAGGAATCCTTTATCTTAAATGGTCTCTGTATATTCAGTATCTCCACCCCCACACAGGAATCTTTGGAAGTGTCCTTCTTGAGTTCACATTTCACAGGCTTAGCTACAGTTCATAGCTCTCCATTCCTTCCTCCCACCTGACTATACTCACATTCCCTGGTGCATCTGTTGAGACAGCCACCGCATCCCTCACCTCCTCTCCCTCAGATCCTTCCTGTCCATCCCTGCTTGTCTGCCCCTGCCTGGTGCTATCTCCATCTTTGTGTCTTCCGTTCGAAGCCTGCCTGTCTTTCTATGACCATGATATATGTTCGCTTCTTATGTTGGGATTAGCCAGAACGAAGGATTGTGACTAGTGGCCCAGATTATAATGACGTTTTTAATATGCACAATGTCGTAGAAAAGACTGGAATAAAATAACAATGTAGTAACCACAACGGTCTCCGGACTCTGGGCAACTGGTAAATATTTTCCTGCTTTTTAAAAATATTTTTCCAACTTCTAGGCAAGATGGCAGCATAGGTAAACATAGTGCTCACATCCTCCCACAACCACATCAAAATTATAACTAAACTACAGAACAGAAATCATTCAAAGCTGCCTGAAATCTGGCTGAATGGAAGTTCTAGAACCAGAGAATTAAAGGAGAAGCCATATGGAGACTGACAGGAGGGGTAGAGACACAGACCAGGCTGGTCTCACACCCACATGTAGTGGATAAAAATTAGGAGGAATATCTGGACTACAGAGTTCCTCCTGAGGAGCTTGGGGTCCCAGCCCTACACCAGGCACCCCAGCCCAAGGTTCCAGTGCCAGGAAGAAAAGCCTCCATAACTCCTGGATGTAAAAACCAGTGTGGATTGAGACTCCGAGAGAAACAGAGGGCTTGGAGTCCCAGAAAGTTCCTCTTAAAGGGCCTAAACACAGACTTAGTCAGATTCACTCCCTTGGAGCTCCAAAGTCACCAGAGACATACGGGTAGGAACTGAATTGTCTGGCATCAGGATAAGAGCTGTGGGGACAGCTTTATCCCAGAGACAAGAGGGCAGGTGGGTGCCATATCTGAGGCTCTATCAACCTGGCCCACACTCTTAGCTAGCCCTGGTGATTACCTGAGGCCCCACCTCATCCAACTTTTGAGCCAACCCAAGCTGTTTACACTGGCTATCTTGGCTCATGCTTCAGACTTTCCTAAATCCTCTCAAACAAGCAGCATCTGGCCTCAGCATGCTCCGAACCTCTTGCTAAGTGAACCTAGGCCTGGCACTAACAGCAGCTGGCCTTGGTTCGCAGCTCATCCTCACCTGGGTACTTCCAAGCTTAGTGCAAGTAGCAGCCACCTGCAGATCCCTGTGTAGCTCATACTGGGAAGCCCAGGGCATAACACAGTCAGTGGCTGACCTTGGCCTGCACCTCCCAGGAGGCCCCAGAGCCAGCGCACCCAGTGGATAGATCCAGAGCATTTAAAAGCTTCACCACCCAACCACCTCCACCACCCAACCACCTCCACCACCCAACCACCTCCACAAACAATACACACAAGGGGTGGACTCAGTGGGCAACAGAGGCCTGCTGAAGTAAGTCACTGCACAGTTGATCCTCCATGGTGGTTGGTAGTCAATGGTAGCAGCAATCTTTGTAGCTGATTGGCTGGGGGCATAAATCCTGCCCATTGACATGCCAACAGCAATTAAGTCTCAACTACAAGAGGAGGGTGTACACAGCCCACAGGAAGTGTGCACCTCAAGTGCCCAGCTTGGGTGATTGGGGAGTCTGTGTCACTGGACCCTACAGAACGCCTACTATATTAGGCCACACTACCAACCCTGGGGTACATAGCAGGCCTACCTTATATGTAGAAATAAACATAGGGAGGCTGCCAAAATGAGGAGACAAAGAACTATGTGCTAAATGAAAGAAACAGGACTCCAGAAAAAGAAATAAACAAAATGGAGATAAGCAATCTACTAGAGTTCAAAACACTGGTTATAAGGATGCTCAATGACCTTGGTGATAACCTTAATAGAATAAAAAAGGACCAGCCAGAAATGAAGGATACACTAAGTGAAAGGAATAATTTACAGGTAATTAACAGTTGAGTAGGTGAAGCTGAGAATCAAATCAGCAATTTGGAACACAAGGAAGCAAAAAACACCCACTCAGAACAGCAAGAAGAAAAAAGAATCCAAAAAATGAGAATAGTATAAAGAGCCTCTGGGACAACTTCAAGCATGCCAACATTCACATCATGGGGCGCCAGAAGGAGAGAGATGGCAAGAAATTGAAAACCTATTTGAAAAAATAATGACAGAAAACTTCCTTAATTTGGTGAAGGAAATGAACATACAAGTCCAGGAAGTGCAAGGAGTCTCAAACAAGAGGAACCCAAGAGACCACACCAAAACACATCATAATTAAAATGCCAAAGGTTAAAGACAAAGGGAGAATCTTAAAAACAGCAAGAGAAAAAGCAGTTAGTTACCTACAAGGGGGCTCCCATAAGACTGTCAGCTGATTTCCCAAAAGAAACTTTGCAGGCCAGAAAGGCTTGGCAAGAAATATTCAAAGTGATGAAAAGCAAAGACCTACAAACCAAGATTACTGTACCCAGCAGAACTGTAATTTAGAATTGAGGGACAGATAAAGAGCTTCCCAGACAAGAAAAAGCTAAAAGAATTCATCACCACTAAACCTGTGTTGTAGGAAATGTTAAAGGGTCTTCTTTAAGAAGAGGTATTAATAGGGAAAAAAAAGACAAAAAAATATGAACAATAGCCCTGACTGGTGTGGCTCACTTAGTCGGGCATCATTCCACAAAGCAAAAGGTCACCAATTCAATTCCAGGTCAGGGCACGTGCCTGGGTTGTAGGTTCACGTACGGTCCCAACGTACGGTTCCAGGTCTGGGAGCATGAGAGAGGCAACTGATTGATGTTTCTCTCTCACATCGATTTTTCTTTCTCTCATTCTCCCTCCCTTCCCCTCTCTCTAAAAATAAATGTACAAAATCTTTAAAAATATATGAACAGTAATATCTTAATAAACATATATCTATCAACAACTGGATCTAAAACACAAAATAAACAAACAAGGAGAGCAGAAATAGACTCCTAGAGAACGTTTTGATGGTTGCCAGATGGGAGGGGGGTTGGGGAGATGAGTGAAAAAGGTGAAGGGGTTAAGAATAAATCGGTAGTTACAGAATAGTCACGGAGATGTAAACTACAGCATAAGGAATATAGTCAATAATACTGTAATAACTATGTGTAGTATCACATGGGTACTAGGTTTATCAGGGCAATAACTTAGCAAGTTATATAATGTCTAGTCACTGGGGTGTACACCTGAAACCAATATAATAATGTATGTCAACTGTAATTGAAAAATAAATAAATAAAAATACTTTTTCCTATTTTCTTTTTTAAACAACTTTTTTAGTTTTTTTTAAAGACTTCATTTATTTACTTTTAGAGAGAGGGGAAGGGAAGGAGAAAGAGAGGGAGAGAAACATCCCTCTCATGGGCCTCCCACCAGGGACCTGGCCTACAATCCAAGCATGTACCCTGACTGGGAATCGAACCAGCAACCCTTTGTTCACAGGCTGGCACTCAATCCACTGAGCCACACCAACCAGGGCATATATTTTCCTATTTTCTAGACTGAATACGTATTATGCGATAATTATACAAAGAACATAAACTTTATTGTGCTTTCTAAAGAATGAATTGAACCTAGGGATAGACTAATACCCTGAAGAGCAGGGTATTTATCAGTAAGGTGGTGGTTGGGGGAATCCAGCTATCTTGGGAGAATCCAGTGGTTACAGATGGAGACTAACTCAGACCTGGACCTGAATCTCAGTTTTCTCCCTTACTCTGTGACTCGGGAAAGTTAGTGAACCCTCAGTTTATACGTTTGCTAGTTGTGTGGCCTTGGCAAACTAATTTAACCTCTTTAAGCCTCATTCATTCAACAACTTTAATAACTGAGGAGCGATGTGCCATGAACTCTTCAAGATGCTGGTGTCTTGCAGTACATGGTTCAAACAAATTATCCACCCTCAGAAAATTTCATATTCTAAAGGGGAGAGGCAGATAATTGAAAACCAAAAATATTTTTATGTGTACACATTCATGCACACACACACACAATATGCCAAGTTGTGATAAGCGCTATAAAATAAATGCAATGAGTGGCTTTCTCTACCAAGTACGCCGGCCCCTTCCCCCACTCCCTCTGCCCCCAAACCACCACCGTGTGTTTTCCTTGCTTTTCTCTCCTAAGACCCAAGGGCTCTTCTTTTGCTTTTGTAACTGGTTTCAGAGTTCATTTCTTCTAAGCTCACTTCTTCCACCTCTGACTTTCTAAGTACACTTTCTCTTAGAGTTTGAAAAAAAGTCAAAGAAGGATCTAGAGTACGCAGCATGGAAGAGTTTGCTATCTTAAATAGGGTGGTCCAGGAAAGTCTTGCTGAAAAGGTGACATTTAAGCAAAGACTAGAAGAAAATGAGAGAACAAGTGCTTGGGAGAGAAAACGGCAGGCCTGGAGGAGAGCTGTGCAGAGGCAAGAGTAGGCTAGGGTGTCAGAGGAGCAGCAAATAGGTCAGTGTGGCAGGAGCAAAGTAAGGGGAATGACAGGAGATGACACCAGGAAGGTGGCAGTGGGCCAGACGACATGGAGCCTGGTAGGCTGCGTCAAGACTCAGTGCCCAGGAGGAGTGGCAGCAAGGGAAGTCGCAGATATATTCTGAAGGTAGAGCCAATGGGATTTACTGATGCATGTTGACCATGACGTGTGAGCGAAAGAAGCACATCAAGGAAGAATCCTTGAACTCTTGAACTCTTTTTGAACTGACCACTGGTTCCTGAGCTAGGGAAGGCTGTAGAAGGATCAGGTTTAGGGAGAAAGTAAAGGTTTGATTTTGGATAGTGTGTTCACCTGTCTACGAGACATCCAGGTCAAGTGCTGAGTAGGCAGCTCAAGCCTGGAGTTCTGGGAACAGACCAGGGATGGAGATACAAATTTGGGAGTTGTCCCCATAGAGAGATGGGCCTTAAATCTATTGACCTGGATGACGTCATCTGAGTGTGAGCGAGGACAGAGAAGGGAAAAACTGAATCCTGAGACCCTCCAGTGTTAAGGCATCAGGAAAATAAAGAGAAACTAGAAAACTATGCAGAGAAGGAGGGGCTACTGGAATAGAAGGGGAACCGAGAAAAAGTGGAGACCCAGAGACCAAGTGAGGGTGTTCACCAGCTGTGAACCCTTGTGTTGCCGTTGCAAGTATTATTGACGGACTAATTCCCGGCTATAGGTGGGTGATTCTATTAGCATGTTATCAATAGTTTCTCTGGAGGAATGGTATCATTATGCTATACTAAAGGGAGACTACCACTTTCAGTGGTCAATGGTTGACAAAACAATTCCATCTAATTCAATCTAGCAGTCACCCCTCACTTGCAGTCACCCCTCACTGACAGTCAGGTTTAACTTGGCCTCACAGGGCCAGCTGTGGTGGAAATTCAAAGGGAACAGGCTGTGGAGTGTGGTGAGGAGCAGGGTTTGGCAGGAGGCTGTGGCTGGAATTCCAGGAAGGCAGGTAGGGTCTGAAATCCCACAAAAGTGCTTTGGTCCCTGGAGAGCTTGGTGACAGTCAGCTGAGATCCTGACCCCAGACCCGCTGCAGTGGTCTATCAGGATGGTGACATCTCGAGCAGAATGAGAATGCAGGAAGGCGAAACAGTTGTTAGAACAGATGAGTCACTCTATGAGTAGATTGATTTTCAGGTGGCACTCTCTGTAAGCCCTGCCGCACCTTAGATTTGCCCCTCCCTCGCCCTTCTCCATGCTCAGGAACCCCCTCTCTGATTCCAGTACCCCAACTTCTACGGTTCTCCCTCCAGCAGCCCAGCCCTCACAGTCTCTCGAGTTAGCAGCCCCTCTGGGCCACAGGCCTCCCTGCCAGCCCCTCCCTCCCAGAGTCCCACATCCCACTGACATCCTCACACCCACACTAGAACTGAGACTGAATTCAAGAACCAGCCGTGGCAGATACTTGCTGTTCTCGGAAACAAATTATCTCCCCCTTGTTCCTGCTGCCTCACTAAACAGGTACAGCTCATACCTTCTAAAGCCCCTTTTTATTACTCTGTTTCCTGAGAATCTAATTATTCTGGTCACTCTATGACCTTTAGAGCGAGACCTGCTTTGCTGAAGGGAGTCTTTACGTAAAACACAGAATGGGCGGATGAACAAGACAAACCCCGAGGACTGTAGAAGCGGGGGTGGGGAGGAGCAGGGAGGAGGAGAGGGTCACGGAGGAAGTCATCCCCTGAGCTAGAGAACCGTACACTTTGCACTTTATGGAGGGACAGGCTCTTTTTGTCATCCAGTTGTAATTTGCAGCACTTCGTACAGTTCATGGTCAAGGAACAGAATGTTTTGCCTGAGGATTATTTGCCCATAGGGAGCCAACTGACAACCTTGGCCTTTTGAGCAAGGCCATAAACTAAGCCAACCATGCAAAAAAAGGACTAATGAGGTTTGGCCTGTGGGTCAGTGAGTCTGGCAGTCAGGGATGTGTGTGTGTGTCCAGGTAGCAAACTTCAGGGCCTTGGGTGCCCCTGGAAGAACCACACACACTCTGCTTTTGTCATGTGATTCAGGCCACACTTACCACTGCTGAGGGGGAGCACGGCTTGGAGTCCAGTTCGGAGTCCAGCTCAGAGACGGTGGAGGGAAAAGAGTCCTTGACCCTGCCCTTAAGATGTTCACATCTCAGTCTAGTTACGGCAAAGAGACATTTAAGAATGCGGGTCAGTTAGAAGGCAAAGAGAATATAATAGGGAGGTGGGGTGATGGTACGGGAAAAGCAGGGTGCCCCAGCTTCCCGTGCGATCTTCAGTCCCCTAACATCTTGGCTCCTCAGCTTCTTGTCTAAGAAAAGAGGCCAATGCTATCCACTCTCTTCACTTCTGCCTGAAGCATTCAGTGAAGTAACAGGTAGAAGGGCAGGGAAGGGGCGAGAACAGAAACCCGGGCCGGCTGTGGGGAGTTTGTCTGTGGTCGATTCCTGTCCATTCTCAAGCAGTGTTCAAAGCAGGGGAATTTCTCCTTTCTCACCCCAGGCAGAAAAGTTAAGCAAGATGTGACCTGGCTAAGTGAGCTGCGATACTCAAACACCGCTATATTGGCCCTGACCGGTGCAGCTCCATTGGTTGAGCATCATCCTGCGAAGCAAAAGGCCCCCGGTTTGGTTCTAGGTCAGAGCACATGCCTGGGTTGCAGGTTCAGTCCTGGTCAGTGCATAGGAGAGGCAACTGATCAATGTTTTCCCTCACCTTGATGTTTCTCTCCTTCTCCTTCTCCCTCCCTTCCCTTCCCTACAAATTAATTAATTAATTAATTTTAAAAACCCAATGGTTAATCTAACTTATCTCTGGAAAGACAAACAAGAAACTGGTACACTGTTTTTCTCTGGGGAGGAGGAAGGGCAGCTGAAAGAAAGGCGTGGGAGAGACACTCGTTTTTCTCTGTCTTATGCTCTTATACTTCTTAAATTTACTACCATGTGATTGTAATCTCTAATATAAAAATAAATATACTTCAAACTTAGAAATGATTCTAGCAGTTCTAGAAATGGGTTCAAGGTAGGGCAGAGCCGGGAGCTGGGTAGATGCTGCTCATTTGGTCATGAGGGCTTGGTGACAAGGCAGACAGGAGAGTCAACAAACAAGTTCCCTGCAGGCCAGGCCTCGTGGCCCCGGAGCTGGGTATCTCACCTCTGAGTCCTTCCAATGAGAAGGGCACACCTGCCTCCCTCCTTGCCTCCAGCTCTGCCAAAGTCTTTCCTGCCAGGTGGGAGCCGGAGTCGGGAGGGGTGAGTGCAGCTGGTACAGGCTGTGCCTTCCAGTGGGCGCTGTGTGCTCACCTGCCAGGGAGCCTGGCAGCCCGAACTCACCAGCCTCGGCAGTTGCGTCAACAGCAGAAACTGCCTTGCGGGTCATGAAGATGTGCGCATGGCCACCCAGAGAGGTTCGGACATGGTTGAGGAGAAAGGGCAGGGTCAAGTTGGGACAGGGCAGATGATGAGCAAGGTCTCGTTCAACCCTGTCATCCACAGGGAGGCCAGCGATGGCCACTGCCTCAGCCCCCGGCAGCAGCCCCTGCCCAGCTGGTGCCGGCCCCAGGTCGGTGTTTCCAGGCCTTCCCAGACAGGCTTGGCCCCAAGCTTGTACCCCAAATCCACAAGTCCTATTCTCCCAGCCTTTTGCACCTAAGAAAAGTTTCTGTCTAAATTGGGTCCCCTAAAAGAACACGCCTGTGGGACAGGACTAAGGCAGCATGAGGCTGTGGGAAGACCCCATGGGTGTGACTCCTGGTTCTACCACTGGAACTCCCTGGACTCCCTGGACCTCGGCTTCTTCGCCTAGGGCCTCCTCCATGTCACAGCGCTGTTGTTAGGATCCCTTGAAGCACTAATTAATCATGAAAGCACTTTGTAAAAGGACGCATACGTGTTACCCATGTTATGTTGTTGGTGTTATTATCACCTATTTTAGTAAATAGAAGCTGAATGGGATCCTCATCCCGACAATGAGCTGACGGTGCCTTGAGGGTCCTTGAGAAGGTGGTAGGGCTCCGGCATTCCCACCTTGGGCCCGGGCATCAGGAGTGAGAGGTGAGGGCAGGCAGAGGAAGACCCACCCTTCTAACGGGATCAGAGGATCTGACTGCTCCCTGAAGAGGAAACGAGCTCACATGGAAATGAGCTCCCTCAGGGGTGCCTAGGCCTTCCATTCCACCAGACAGGTCCCCTAAAGTCAGGGCTCCGGCTCCTTGCACCACTTACAGGCTGCCCGTGCAGGGGAGCAGGGCTGAGAAATGCTCAGCGCCACCCCAGCTCCCCATCTTAGGTGGCCCTGCTATACTTCCAAAAGGAATAGAGGTAAAGATCTAGGAAGGCCAAGGTAGAAAGCAACAAACAGGTGTATTTTCTAGGCTGCAGTGAGGTGCAAGAAGCTCTGTGTGCTAGAGGCAGGCTGAGCTCATCCACCCCCCGCCTTGCATCAGCTGCAGAGCTGACACCCAGGTCCTTGGAATTAGGCAGGAGGCTCGCAAGAACTACCTGGGCTTACCTCTTGATCTCAGACAGAGGGTGTCAAGGCAAAGCAGTCAAGCCTGGACACCCCATTTTCAGGTCACATAGCTGCCTCAGCTTCCAGCTTCCCAAGCAGCAAACAGCCTGTGTGATCAAGGGCAGACACAGCTGAGGGTCCTGGGAGATTTCCCAGCCTGCCTGTGGTGGTCTCCTTGCTGGAAGCCTTCCTAAAATGGGTGGCATCTCTCAAGTCAATTTTGGAATTTTGGGGCTGATTTCTCTCTGGCCCTTGACATCACTTCTATAAAAACCCTCCCCCAACAGCTGCAGGTGCTACACACATGGGCTGGAAGTGTATGGGGAGAATTCCAGTGTGGCCTTTCATCTCACGCTTGGTTTATTTATGATTCATCTCAGAATTGAACGTGGCAGGAGGTTCACAGACACACTCCTGGCTCTACTATTCTCCCTTGAGCCCAGCCAGCCCCAGTATTTGGGGTTTATAGCATCCATGAAAGCTGCCTGGGCCCTGTCTGGCCCTGGATCCCTTTAGGACACAAAAGTGTACATTCGTGGGGGAGTGGAGTCTGTTCCAAGTGCAATGACAGTCCCTTTTTATCTCTCCTCTTCCCACAGCTTAACAAGGTGTGTGGAGTTTCCGGGCTCTCTGGAGAGCATCCATCGGCTCTCCTTATTTTCTGGCCAGCGCCCTCCTGCCAGCCTCCCGCTGAGGCCCACTGGGGCCCATCTGTGACGTACCCAGCGCTGAGCTGTGGGCTGAGGGCAAACGAAAGGAGCCCCAGGAAGGCAGGTAGAGTGAGCAGGCTGGGGACCAGGGACACAGAGTTCCTGATGGGCCTGGGGCCTGGATCAGCCCCAGTTTCATGCCTCTGGTCTCTCCTGGACTCGGTTTCCAAGTTCTCCTCAATTCCTTTCCATCTCTAGGCCTTAGCCCCAGCTGAGGTGGTGCGAGAGAAAGAAATGTATATAACTCCCACCCATCACAGACTCCTGTTCCCTCCCTGGCCCTTAGTTTCCTCATCTGTAACATGAGGAGACAGCACAAGATGGCCTGCGGCTCCAGCTCAGATGTTCTAAGTCCGTGATACCATTCTTCAGCCAGAACTTAGATCCCCTTTGATGCCCTCCCTCTCCCCAGCCCCTGCGTTGGTGTTTATTCTTGGGTTTTTGCTCCTGGTCTCTGACGTCTGTTCTTCTGACTTCCAGGCCTGCTTGGAAGCTGGGCTTGATCCACCCCTTATCTCATGACAAACATTAGGCTATTCAAAACCGTGTTTGCCTTTTATAAACTGTACCTCCAGGGTTATCATGTAATCCAGAGCACACGGAGGATGGGGCGCTTCTCCCAAGGAACAGGCAGAGAGCTCAGCCAAGAGAGCCAGCCTTGTGGGGCTGAGCAGAGATCTGTGTGGGTGGAGATAGACAGTGTGGGAGAGGCCGGCCGGCCGTGAGATATAGTCCAGGAAGCAGTGTACTTGGCCCAGGGCCTGAGGATCTTGGAATATTGAAGCTGGGGAGACCCGCTGAGGCCGTGTAGGCCAACCACCCTGTCGCTTCCACCCCATTTTAAAGATAAGGCTCAGGAGAATCAAGTGATCTGAAAGTATATATTAATACCAAAAAAGGAGGAAGAATTTCACGTCCCTTTAAAAAATGGTTCTTTGCTTCAGGAAAAGCTCCCTCAGTGGGTTGCATGTTGCCTTTTGTTGCTGACCGGTGACATCATCATCACAGTCCATGGTTGCTCTGAGGACCAGACTTGGAAACTGTGACCCTGAAGTCCTGCTCCTGTGCCCCTTTTTCTCCTCAGCCAGATCTACGAAACAAAGGAAAGGAACATCTGGGAGAACTTAGGTCAAAAGCAATTTTACTGATTTTTTAAAAATATATTTTATTGATTATGCTATTAAAGTTGTCCCATTACCCCCCTTCATTCCCCTCCACCCTGCACACCCTCTCCCACCCACATTTCCCCCCTTTAATTCATGTACATGTGTCATAAGTTCTTTAGCTTCTACATTTCCCATACTATTCTTGCCTTCCCTCTGTCTATTTTCTATCTACCATCTATGCTACTTATTCTTTGTACCTTTTCCCCCTCTCCCCTCCTCCCAACCCCTTGTTGCTAACCCTCCATGTGATCTCCATTTCTGCAATTCAACTCCTGTTCTAATTGTTTGCTTAGTTTGTTTTTGTTTTTGTTTTAGGTGTGGTTGTTAATTGTGAGTTTGTTGTCATTTTACTGCACATGTTTTTTATCTTCTTTTTCTTAGATAAATCCCTTTAACATTTCATACAATAAGGGCTTAGTGATGATGAACTCCTTTAACTTGACCTTATCTGGGAGGCACTTTATCTGCCCTTCCATTCTAAATGAAAGCTTTGCTGGAGAGAGTAATCTGGGATGTAGGTCCTTGCCTTTCATGATTTAGAATACTTCTTTCCAGGCCCTTCTTGCCTGCAAGGTCTCTCTTGAGAAATCAGCTGACAGTCTGATGGGAACTCCTTTGTAGGTAACTGTCTCCTTATCTCTTGCTGCTTCTAGGATTCTCTCCTTCATTTTTACCTTGGCTAATGTAATTATGATGTGCCTTGGTGTGTTCCTCCTTGGGTCCAACTTCTTTGGGACTCTGAGCTTCCTGAACTTCCTGGAAGTCCATTTCCTTTGCCAGATTGAGGAAGTTCTCCTTTATTATTTGTTCAAATAACTTTTGCACTTGTTGCTCTTCCTCTTCTCCTTCTGGTACCCCTAGAATTCGGATGTTGGAACGTTTAAAGATGTTCTAGAGCTTCCTAAGCCTCTCCTCATGTTTTTGAATTCCTGTTGCTTTCTTCTTTTCTGTTTGGTTGTTTCTTTCTTCCTTCTAGCCCATTCCATTGATTTGAGTCCCAGTTTTCTTTCTATCACTATTGGTTCCCTGTGCATTTTCCTTCATTTCACTTATTGTAGCCTGCATTTGTTCATCTAATTTGCAACCAAATTCAAACAATTCTGTGAGCATCCTGATTACCAGTGCTTTGAACTGTGCATCTGACAGGTTGGCTATCTCTTGGTCGCTTAGTTGTATTTGCTGTGGAGCTTTGATTTGTTCTTCCGTTTGGACCATTTTTTTGTGTGTTTCTTGTTGCACCTGTTACATAGTGAGGGGCGGAGCCTTAGGTGTTCACCAGGGTGGGACAACCCATGTGGCTGGGTTGCGATGCTATATGTGGGGGTGGGGTCCAAGAGGGAACAATGGCGCTTGCTCCGCTTTCTGTTGGACTTCAGTCCCTTGCGCTGCTTCCCCCAAGCAAACTGGGCCTTTCTGGTGCTAATTCCTGTGTGGGTGGGCTTGTGCATATTCTAGGACCCCATGAGTCTCTGCAAGGAACTCTTCTGTGAGGCTAAGAGTCTCTCCCTGCACCTCAACCCCCAAAGGTGTTTTCAATCAGTGTCCCAAAGCTCTATTTCCTGGCACTGGGACCCTGGGTTGCTTGCAGTGCCTCACTTCACAATCCCACCTTGCTAGGTTTGCTGGTTGCCACCCCATGCCCAGGGTCTGCCAATTGTGGTCTGGCATGCCTGGGATGCCTTGTGCACCTGGTCCCACCACTCTTTGTGCCTCGACCCTCTCCGCCTGGCTGCCGGACACCGCCCTTCCTACCGGTCTGGATGAATGTGTCTATTTTAACTCCTTGTTTGTCCTACATCCATACAGTTCAGTTTTCTGTCAGTTCTGGTTGTTATTCTGTTTCTAAATTGTCCCTATCTTGGTTGTGCAAGGAGGCACAGTGTGTCTACTTACGCCTCCATCTTGGCCGGAAGTCCCAATTTTATTGATTGGTTGAATTTAGAGAAAGGAAGGGAGAGAGAAAAACATCAATTTATTGTTCCACCTATCTCCACACTCATTGGTTGATTCTTGTATGTGCCCTGACCAGGGATCGAATCTGCAACTTTGGCATATCAAGATGATGCCTAACCAACTAAGTTGCCTGGCCAGGGCTATCCAAAGTAACTTTAAAATGGCCTTAGTATCCCCATAAATGGTCACAGTGGCCATCAGGGCCGCAGGATCATAGTTGCTCACAATGCAGTGCAGGCAGGGTCTTTGCCAGGGTGCCCGGAGCAGAGCTAAGACTGGCTCCCTGCTCAGCAGACTCTGGCGGGTAGGCCGGTAGGCAGGTAGGCAGATAGGTGTCTGGATCCTCTCATATCTTTGGCACAGGAGGAGGGCTCTGGGAGTATTGATTCTGGAAAGACAGTGAGTATTCTGGGTTCTGTCCTGGTGGAGAAGAGCTGTTTTTTCTTAATATCTCCTGAATCGACGGTGGGTCCTTAGAGAATGGGGAAGAAGTGGGGAGAAGAGCCCTTGAGCAGGTGCTGGAGGAGGAACGAGAAGCTAGTTTGGTATCTGGCACAAAGTGCACACTCAGTAAATATTTGTGAGCGATGTGTGCTATAGTTCACAAGGGTCTGGAACCAGCCACACAAGTCTGAATTCTGGTTCCACCACTGACTCTATGCTTTAGGTGCTTCTTTAGTGATCCCAGACTTCAAGGACACAAGCGCCTCCTGCACCAGGCAGTCATCTTCTTTACAAATACCAGAGGCCACACTCCCCTAGTTTAGACTTAAAAAGAAATGTCTAGCTCACACAGCTGGGAGGGGCACTGTGGCAAAAGCCAGGACTTTGGGGCAGCATTCAGTGTCTCCGAGACTAATTTTTTACCTGTCTTTGCCTGACTTCTGCAGACAGGCTCCGTCCATGTGGCAGGGAAGGTAACTGTTTGCAGCCCAAACTCAGGTTTGGAAAGGGGCCTTCTAAACATCAATAAATCCATCTCAAAGTAGGCTTTGATTGGCCTTACTTTGGTCCTAGCCAGAAGTGGGTCACATGCCTGGTCCTATGCAGGGAGAAGTAGGTGGTGTTACCAGGAGGAGGGGAATGGGAAAGCCAGGTGAGCAAACAAAACAGCAATCGCAGTATCTGTAACACCTAAAGGTGGCGTGTACATGTGTGTGTTGGGGAAGCCCACGTCAGGAGGAGCCCCTGAACATGGAGTACTCAGATGGGAGCAGAATCGGGCCAGACCTACTCACAGTTAGGATTTTTACTCGGTGTGAGGCATTTAGCCCCACTATGTGTCAGGCTCCATGTTAGGCTAAGTATATCTCATACTCATCGTGTCTCATCCTCACAACAATCCAGAGAAGTAAATGTTATTAGCCCCATTTTAAATGTGAAGAGACAGAGGTTAGGTTCATGCAAGCAGTGGGTAGGTGAGCCAGGTTCAAAGCTGGTCCTTTGGACTCCAGAGTGCCAGTTTTCCCCGAGGTTGAGAAACCACAGCTGAGAGCTTGCTGGTGGTTGCAGAGCACACTCTGGCCCCGGCAGGTGTGGTCTTGCAAGGGTGGGTAACTGCGGCTTTCCTGTCCTTCCCCGCTACGCACTTCCTCGGCTCTCCCCAGTCCTACAGATCCTTCCCGGCCAATGGAGACAGGTAACCACTCTCAGTAATCTATGGGCTTCTTCAGCAAATGGCATTTCTCCAAGACTTGACCCCCAGTTGGTGGCCCTGCCTGGAATTTTCTAGAGTCTGGACTGCTGGGTGAGAGAAGGTGGGGATGAGGTGCATGGCACGGCAAACCAATCAAGAGGTATCGTCTCTCACCTGCTGATCACAGACTTATCAGCAGCTGCTCACTGTCCTCCCTGCTTCTCTGCTGCCCTCAACCATTCAGCACTTCACAGCTGGAGGTCTCCTCCTAAAATACTGTTCCTCCTGCGCGCCCCCTGCTCAGGGCCTCGATGGTTCCCCTTCGCCCACACTCATTACCGCAGCCTCCCAGGCTCCTCCAGACCTACCTCCCCACCCTCCACCAGCTTTTGCAGCTTTTTCACCCACCCTGCCCCTCGCACTTGGGAAGGCAACAGATTTAGAACAGTAGGATAGCATGAACTGTAAGTGGCTCCTTACATTAATTAAAATTAATTACATTATTATTAAAAATTCAGTCCCTCAGTCACACTAGTCACATTTCAAGTGCCTAATAACCTCTCATGGCTACTGTCCTGGACAACAGGGATATAGAATGTTCCCGTCATCACAGAAACTTCTGTTGAGCAACACTAGTTTGACACATCTCTTTCCAAGGAAGCCCTAATCTAGGCTTCCTTGGGGTGGCCCATTTGCTTCGAGCATCATCCCATACACCAAAAGGTCGCTGCTTCCGAGTCAGGGCACACGCCTAGGTTGCAGATACATGCATGGAAGGCAACCAAATGTCAGTATTTCTCTGTCTGTCTCTCTCCCCTCCTCTCTCTTTAAAATCAATACACATAACGTCACGTGAGGGTTTTTTTTTTTTTAATTTTTTAGGAATGTTATCAGCCTTAAAGAATCTAGGGTAGATTTGACCTATTCTTTGACTCAACAAATATTTGGCACCTACTATATTCCAGGCCCCGGATGCACAGCAGTGGGGCGAGTGAAAAGGCCATTGCTAGGGAGTGTCCTAAGTGCCTGCGCCCGGGCTGGAGGAGCCGCGAAGGATTCCGGGGAAAGGAGACATCGAAGCAGAGAACTGTGGGCCTTGGAGGCAGGAGCCAGGCTGAGTCACTCTCCAGACCACGCTCTTTTTGGCATTCAGGGTCCCTTACTGTAGACAGTCCCCACTGCTGGGACTGCTCCTTCTCTCTTTCTCCCAGGGAGGGAAGGCATGGAGGCCAGCTAGTTCCTTGAACATAGTTCCTTGAACTTAGTCCCTCAACTGGGAGTGGGTCCTGGTAAGGGCCACTCCTCCGGCGGCAGTCTGAGGAAAGTGTAGACAGAAGCCACTCCCGTCCAGTACCTATAGGGAGCCAGAGCTGGCTGACAGAGCTGAGGGAGGCTGTCATGAGGGTCTCCTATCTCCCTGCTTCTGCTACAGCCCCCAGCTGCTAATCCGCTCCCCACAGACAAGTACGGCAGGGCTCACCCTCCCCCAGGCCTGTGCCAGCTGCTCCCTCCTGATCCTCTTCCTGGCGCCCTGGCGGAAAACTACCCCCTGCTGCAACTGGAAAGTGCTTATTTGGGTGAGAGGAGCTACAATACTGCGCATCAGGCACTGCACAATCCTGGTCCTTTTATGAGGAAAGCCTCGCTAAAGCTTCCTGACCCTGGGATAATTGGGTGGGGACGATTATCTATCTTCACCTCTGTAATGGAAATCCAGGCCCAGACAAGGTAATGTGCAAGAGCAGTAATGACCGCGGCAACCTTCAAAGCCCGATGGGCAGGCCCTGACCAAGATCACTCCCAGCCTCACACTCGCATTCCACAGTGTCCTCGGCCATCTCTCCCGGTCTACCCTGGGATCCCGCGCCCCCCGCCTGTCCAGAGCCAGGATCCATCGGGAGGCATGGCCTGGGGCCGAAGTGGGTAGGAGTGCAGGCCCTGCGTGCCAGCCTGTGCGCTGGGCGCTGCAGAGCCGCCCTTTGTTTCTGCAGAGTCACAGTCACATGGCGCTTCCGGCACCGGGTGTTCCGGGCGCAGCGCCAGACCCGGACCCTCCGCCTCCCCGTCCTGCCTCTCCCCGCTCCGCCGCCCATCTCTGAGCTCCGAGCCTTGGAACTCGCTGGGCCTCCCGGCCTGTTCCCTGCCACCAGCGCAGACCGGATGGCCTCTCCTGCTCTTGGAGCGCCGCCACTGGGCCACCCTTAGTACTCTAGGACTGGCGAGCCCAGTATCCAGGGGTTTCCTGGAGTCTGCCTGTACTTAACTCCATTCTCACCATTTACGGAGTGGCAGATACACACCGAGCCTCCCTCCCTAACCCTCTCTGACCACCGGCAAACAAAGCAAAACAAAAACCAGCCACCCTGGAGATGGTCCTCAGCACAGACCATGTAAGGGCAAAGGACCCAGTCAGTGGGCAGAAATGGGGCTGGCCCTATTACCCTGGGCTGGTCACCGCTGCTGTCACTCCCAGCACTAGGCCTTGCCCTGGGACACTTGAGAACCTTGAAGTCTCATGGAAGCCACCTTTGCTTCACTCAGCAAATTCAAGAATTTATTCAACAAGTATTTATTGAAAGCAAAATTTGTGCAGGGCAACCAAGTCCCTCCAAGATGCCAGCCCTGTATTAAGCCTTCAGAAGAATGTGAGAGGATTCTTTTTGTGTCCCAGCAGTGCCCATGCTGTCTCCAGGAGGCTCAGTTCCCCTGAGGAGGCCTGCATCCAGAGCTGCTTGGGAAGCCCTAGCAACAGGATGAGCACAGCCGTTCCTGGGGCCTGGGAATGGGGGCCCTGCCTGACCTTTACTGCCCAGCCTTGGGGATGAGAGGCAGCAGGGAGCACAGGGCTGGGCTCTGGGTGAGCAAGGCATGGGGTCTCTGGGCAACCTTTTCCGGTGCCTCTCATCGGGGCCTGCGGGAACTGGGACAGCAAACAAGGAGGGCCTGGAAGGGTGGAGACCTGAGAGAGGAGAAGGGACATAGCCCAAGGTGGACAGGTGGATGGGGCAGGAGCAGCCTGTGGGGCCAGAGGTGGGCGTGGACATCTGCTGGGGCACGTCAGGGCTTGGTGGGGAAGAGCAGACAGGTGAGTTGCCGGCTGCCACTGTGTCTGTCCACGAGGGGCAAGGGGTGCTGCATGTAGTGCTGGACCATGGCAGCCACAGAGGAGAAGTGCTGGACAGAGAGGCGAGGCATCGGTGAGTCCCTGGGGCCTCGTGCTGGGAAAAACTTCCCGAAGGAGCTGCTGGCCTCTGGCAAGAGGGCTTGTTGACATTTTGTAAATATTTTCCTTCCTGTTTGTGTCACAAGGCTCCACTGCCACTGTGCTACCCAACTCCTGGCCTTGTGCAACTTACCTGTGACGGCACCCCGGGGCATGCTGTCAGCCAAATCCTGTTTCCCAGGCCAGATGGAAATAACTCTGGGGACCTGCCTCCACCCCTATCCTCCAGCATGCGGAGCCGGGTGCTGGGGACTGTCTCTAGTGTGCAGCCCAGCGAGTCCTGGGTGCCAGCTGAGCCCTGGCACAGACAGGAGTCTGGACTGCCTGGGCCCTGCCGTCCTCTCAGCTGATTTGCTCCAGGTACAAGTGCCTCCACCTAGGCCCTGTGCAGACTGAGACAGCAGGAGGAAGTGCCTTCTCCAGAGGAAGGTGGACCTCTGGCAACTGTCACTGGCTACTGTCATTTCCACCCACTCCAGAAAAACACCAAATGTGGGTTTTTCCCTAGGCAAACACCCCCAGCTAGGCCCAGGACACTTCTTTGCTGTGTCCCTGTTACCCTTCAGTCCCCCACCTGGTCCAGCACCCACCTCCTCGTGGTGCCTGCCCTCCCGGCCCAGGGCGTAGTGGCGCCCACCATCCAGCCGCCGGATGGGAATGTTGAAGACCCGGCCGTGGAGAAGCACTGCCAGGGTGAGGGGCTGGGAGCCACGAGGGCCTGAGCTGGGGCGCACGGTGTAGGCCCCGTCCTGTGGGGGAGACCCTTCCATCAGCCTCATCTTCCACACGCGCACCTGCAGCCCTGACCCTCGACGGCCACCCCCCACGCCTTGCCCCACCGTCCCTGCCTGCTCAGCCAGCCAGACTGTGAGCGGAAGGGGTTACTGAGAAGGCCCAGGGCTCTGCGGTTGCCCACCTTTTGGCGTTGGAGCAGAGCACTCTCAACCGCATGTCGGTCGCAGTTCCCTGAGTACCAAGGCTGATCCAGCAGGCCGCAGTCCTACACACACACACACACACACAGAGACTGCGTGCTGGCAAACTGGAGGGGGTGGGGAGTGGAGAACCCCAGGTGCGGTTATTTGTGTTCACAGCTGCCTTCCCCAGACTGAGTCTGTGCGAGCTGAACAAAGATGTGTCAGTGCCTGGTACCCAGCATGGCGCCACACGCGTGTTCAATGCATGTTGCAGTGATGGACACAGCCCAAGAGTGTGCCTGGCAGGGCTCCTCCCCCAGCCCTCTCCCAGCCCCTCCTCACCTCAGCAGCTGCAGTGCTTCTGGTGGGGGCTGCAGAGGACAGAGAGGAGCTCCTTCCTGCTGGAAGAAGCAGATCATAGTGCTGGGGCTGGAAGGGAATTAGACAAAGGAGGCTTGGGGCCCAGCTGCAGGGGTGGGGGAGGTTGGAGGGGCCTGTGCATAGGGTGGAAACCCGAAGCAGGGCCCCCTGGGTTTCACTCCTCCTCTCCAGGTCTTGGGCTCTGGTGGGACCCACCAGTGAGGCCACACTGGGCCTCCAAGCGAGGGGTGGTCCTGAACCACAGGCTGGGAGCCTCCTGCTTTGATACAGACCCTAGAAAATGCCCAATTTGGTCTCAGGCCTGCTCTCAACTGGAGGCAGAGCTGCTGGGAATGGGACGAATGGGGCCGTGAGAATGTCTGTGACACGCTGGGCTGTGGCTGGTGGGAGCTGGCAGGACTCCCCAGGGTTTGTACTGAAGATGTCTGTACTCGCCTTTTGAGATGGCATTCGCGGCTTCCTGGGACACAGGAGGTCTGGTCAGAAGATACTCGGCCCTGTGGCCCACTGCTCTGGGCCTGAAGTCCCACCCCCAGTCTCCTTCCCTCCCAGCTCACTTCCCCCACCACAAGCCTCTTACATTCCGGGCTTCCTGGGGGGCTCTGGTGGGCCTGTGGGGATAAAGTTGGGGAACAGAGGTCAGGGTCTTTACTTCCTTCAAAAAGAAAGGCCCAGTGAACCCAGAGATCCCAGGGTCAGGGCTGGGGAAGCCTGTGTACGTGTCTCTCTCTCTCTCTCTCCTTCTCTCTCTCTCACACACTCTCACACACACACACACACACACACACACACACTCACACTCACACACTCACATGCACCTGGTGGGGCACTTACCTGTGTACTACTGATGTCCTTGGCAGAGGGACTGGGGGCATCGGGCCCTGGGAGCTCAGAGTCTGAGGTAAAGCAGAGGCTAAAACAGAGGGCAGACCCTGCTGGGCTGGGAGCAAGGCAGAACACCTCACCCGCCAGGGAGGGGCTGAGGCCAGCTACAGGATCTGGCCTGCCGCTGCCCTGCAGCCTGAGCTTCCTGGGAACCTTCCAACCAGGCTGCAACCTTCGGGCAGTCCCCCCACAGCCCAGGCTCCCTGGGGTCCCTCCCCTGCGGCCACTGTGGGGGCAAACTGGGGCCTGAAGGAGGAAGTATGTGTGCCCCTGTGTGTGTCCAAAGGCGAGCGTGTGTTGGTGGGGGTGGTGAGAAAAAACGAGGGAAGAAAATGGTGTCAGAAGTAGGTGTCTTGCTGGGGGGCAGCTGAGGGCCTCAGGGCGTGATGGATCTGGGGCAGAGGGAGGTGTTCACCTGGGCTGGGCTCACACTCCAGGTAGATGTTCTCTTCAGGTTCCTTTGCAGAGCATGGCACCTAAGGGAGCGAGGGAGGGATGTGTGGGACCCAGGGTTTGACAAGTGAGAGGGAGAGAGGGCAGAGCCGTCACCGGGGGTGGGGGAGTGAACCACTTTCTGGGAGCCAACTGGAATGATTAAAACTGCTCCTTGGCCTGGAAGGGGGGCACCCCGTGAGCCTCTTCCCTCTCAGAGGTGCTCCCGGGCTCCAGCTCTCAGACTGTATGTGGCCAGGAGGAGTTCTGGGCAAGGCCATCCCCAGTAGCTCTGGGCAGCACCCCCAAGACAAATGGCTGACACCCTGCCAGGGGCCTGTGGCCAACAGGAAGGGACTCAGCTCTGGGCCTTTTTCCTCGGTCTCAGGGACATTTCCTGGCCCTCACAGGCACCCCACACCAACACTGCCAACTTCCTAGCCAGAACCCTAGAGTGTGAGTTGGGGGTGGAAGGGCTGCTCACCACTGGGGCTGGTGCAGTCAGCTCTGGGAGGAAAAGGAGAGGAGTGTCAGTCATCAGCGTGGGGAGAAAGGAACTGAGTGACACAGGCTGGAGGAGTGGAGCATCCTTCGAACTTATCCGGGGGTGTCCTCAGAGACAACACCGAAGCCCTGGTGGAAAGCCACCCTCACCACCGTCACCTTACTTCACAACCCCAGGGTGCTGCCTGACTTGACCTCCCAACTGACTTGCCAGGCTTGGCTCCAAATGACTTTGAGTTGTTCCAAAAATCAAATGCCGGTCAAGGGCATGAAGGTTTACCAACCACTGAGCATGTAACACACAAATGTGCCTCAGGTTAACTGTCTGACCTTGTGCAGGAGGAGGCTGCCCCTCCTGGGGCCCCTTTCAGACAAAAACATGCTGGCTAAGGTCCCTCCCCATCTGACATCCAGGGCTCTGGTGTCATAGGCCTCCAAGTACTTACCTTAGGGGACAGTCTCTGGATGGTGGAGGCAATAATGACATGAATGGAATCAGAGGGCCCCTTGGTGGGGGGTAACATTCAGATGTGTCTCAATAGTGAGGGTCCTTCAGGCAGAGCAGGCACCCTGGGGGCCCCTCACCTGACTGGAGACCACAGCAGACTCTGCTTCTGTGTGATCTCAGGCAAAGTAGCTCATGTCTGGGGCCTCAGTCCCCTCAACTGCCCACCTTAGCCGGGATCGGCAGGGCAGGTGAAAACAAGGAGCAGCTGGGGGCGTGCAGTGACCTGGTACAGCACAAAACCAACTGCAAGGCCGCTCAGCTCTGCCCCTGTGGGGCCGGACTCCGCTCTCCTCAGGGCAGCGGGGTGTGTAGGCCCTGGAGAGAGAGAGGACGTCCCCATTACCTCGCCTCCCAGAGGGCTGTCCCTGCTTCAGGGCCTCCTGCAGGTCCAGGGCTGCCTTCAACTGCGGACAAACGAGTGGTGAGGGAGAGCCGGGTGCAGAGGGGAACAGGCACGCGGAGGCAAGGACAGGAGGGCAATGCATATCTATGCCAAAAACAGTGACACCAGAGGTAATGTGCAAAGGGGGTGACCTTCCCTTTGCCTCGATCCTGTGGCTCTTTGTCGTGAATCTCTCCTTGTTTTTCTTTTTGTTCCAATAAAAGTGAATGATGAGAGCGGTAGCTTTCAAAGCCCACAGCAGGATCGAGGAGGATGAGAGCTGGCCGTGATTGGCAGCTGAATGGGGGGCTTCTTCCTTCTTCAGTGGGGCAGGGTCCTCAGGCCCCGGGGTCCCGGGACGGGTAGCAGAGCCTGTTTTGTCTCCTTCCCCCCAACCTTCCCACCTCTGGCCAGAAGGTGAGTCCAGGACGATGCCGACTGGGAGGGTGAAAGGACCAGGCCAGACAGACAGAGGGGAGCAGCAACTGTTCACAGGGTTCAGGCTTCTGATGCATCTAATTTTTCAGGGGTCTCTTGAATGCAGATGTGGGGGGGGTCTTGCAAATAAGATGTCTCTTAGATTTATTCACTGGGAAACGGTAGCCTGGGATGGGGCAGACGGGCAGGGAGGAGCTTGTACAGAGGTTGTTCACCTTTTCAGGCTCAGGCTCCAGTGCTGGTGACTTGGATGGGCCCAGGGGGCCAGAGTGATCTGGAAAAGACCCCAAGCATTGTGAGTCACTCCCAGGTAGGTTCCCATTTTCCTCCCGTCCTGCACCTAGCCTCTGTTTCCTCCTCTCTCCCTCCTGGCCCTTCCAGCTCACTGGCTTCCCGACAGTCCTGTCTCCATGGCAACTGGAGACGGCCAGCTTCCCTGCCCCCATCTGGCCCAGCCTGGAGAGCCCCGCAGGGGTGGGGGTGGGATGCCAGTGGGTTCTCTGGGCACCTCTACCCTTGTTGTGAGACTGCGGGGATCTCTGAGAAGGAACACCAGGCCCCTGGGACCGAGCCGGGCCTCCAGCTTTCCCACTGTTGCCTTGGTTACACTGCCCCTCCAGACTCCTCTCCCCTTCCCAACTTCCGCCTTCCTTCTCCCCTCCTCCTCTCTTCTTTTCTCCTTTTCTCCATTTCTCTCTCTCTCTCTCTCTCTCTCTCTCTCTCTCTCGGTCCCTTTTCACTCAAAAGGCCCCAGCAACTGCGAGCTGAGGCGTCCCCTCACTACCCAGCAGACACAGAAGAGAGAAGGTCTGCGGCCTCTGCCCTTGTGGGGACCCTCCTGTCCTGCCCAACCACCCAAACTTTCTGCCTCCACTTCCCAGCCCTCACCCAGGTACAAAGAGTCCTCTTCGGTTTCAGGAAGCTGGGCAGGGATTAATTTCCTGAGCGGAGCCTCACAGGGCGGCAGCTCATATTCATCTTCCTCCTCTCCCTCCTCTTCCTGGGCCTTTGGGAAGGAGTAATGAGCACAGGGAGGATGGAAGAAGTGCCGCAAAAGTGGTGGCCCCTGCCTCCCCCACCCCCAGCCCCAGGCTTAGCAGCTGGACTTACCCTGTGTCTCCAGGTCCTGGGGGTAGGCAGAGGAGATGGACAGGAGACATCCGTTCTCCACCCTGGAGAGTCTGGAGGGGAGACTGATGAGACTGGCCTCATCCCCTCCCAGCCCACCCCTGGTCTAGCACAATGACTTACTCTCTCTCCCCAATGCAATAAACCATCTGCACTTCCACAGCGGGCCTCAATGTTTCATTCGGCTCAAAGGAACCATTCACGAAGGGCCTTTCCAACACTGCAGCAGGGCCAGTGACGCAGGCATCGTGGAACGTCTCCCAGCGAGCTGCCTGTTGCACCTAGGCCAGTCCCCTACCCCACGCACTCCTCATTCTGACCCAGGCAGAGGGCAGAGCTAGGCCCCAGTGACTCATTAGTGCTGGGCTATGAGGGGCACAGATGGCGAAAAGGCCACTCATGGGAGACTCAAAATTGCAAGGGACCTTGTTCTGCCAGACCCCCCTCACCCACTGTGTCACTTACCTACACATTTGGGGGGTGGAAGGGGTGGCCCCAACCTGCAATAAGAGTGTAGTCAACTCTGCCCAAGCAACCCTTGAGTTTTTGTCAGCCGGGCACTGCACTGTCCCAGGACATTCACATCCACGACCATGTGAATGGAGCCCCTTGGAGCTGTGTGACAGCAGCCTGGGCCAGGGCAGCAGGAGTTAAGACCTGGGGACAGGGCTAGTGTCCCTGGGTACATGGCTGGGTGAGTCGGTGCCCAAGGGCAGCTGGTAGTGGGTGAGCCCTAGCGCTCACAGGGCAGTGGAGGCATGGTCCCACTGGGTGGGCGGGGAGGGCCCAGGCACATCCAGCACCGCTCCAACAGTGGCTGTGTCCAGAAAAGGGGTGGCTAGGTGGAGGCAAGAGAGAAGGGTAGATGGAAAGCGAGGAGCTGAGTACTCACCGGGTCTTGCTCCCCCTGAGCTTGTCCTGGAAAGAGTCAGGGAGGGCGGTCAAGGAGTGGTCGGTGCGGCTGGACGCCTTTCCCTGCCCAGAGACCAGGGCTCCCATGGGTGGGCAGGTTTGTGCACCTAGGGCTGCCCCAGAACCAAGTCTCACCATGGCCAAGGTGAAGGAGCTGTGCCTCCCTAAAGTCCAGCTTCTGCCACAAAGGGCCTGAGGACAGAACCCCTATTGTTCCCCTTATTTGCATCTCACAAGCACCTGGAAGGTGGGCCTGCTGTGGCTTCCAACCCCAGACTAACTTCACCTACTGCCATGCCAGGGCCCAGCCCCCACCCCCACGGCTGTGCTCTCCAGCCCCTCCGCCCCACAGCAGGAAGGGCTCTGCCCTCCGCACCCAGGCCTGCAAAGTGAGACGGGAGCAGCGGCTTCCTACAGCTCTGGGATCAACTTCCCCTCCTCCTGGAGGCTCAGACTTGCCTGGGATCAGCCAGACCAGCCCTTTCCCAGTTCTCAGAAGGCATGACATTAATGGGCAGATCCAATTAAAAACAGGAAATTGTCCTTTTGGACCCTTTTCTTAAATCCTTTATACCTGCTGTCATTTGCTGGTGAGTCGTGATCAACGACCAAGGAAATGGAGGTTAGTAAAAAGCTCAGAGACATGCAGTCGTATTTAATTTGAAAGCTTCTTTCTTTGATGGATGTATTTGTTCATTCAGTAGGTATTTATTAAACATCCACTATACACTAGACACTGAGCTGAGGGTGCTGTAGGAAAACTGAACGGGCAGGCAGTACACGTGTATTTCCTCAGTGGATTCTCACAACAGCTTCATGATGCAAGGACTGGTTTTATCCCTGCTTTTCAGACGAACACACCGAGTGTATGAGTCAGCTCAGGCTGCCATCACAGAGTACCACAGCTGGGGTGGTTTAAACAACAGAAATTTATTTTCTGTTCTGGAGGCTACAAGTCCAAGATCAAGGTGCCATCGCAGTTGGTTTCCAGTAAGAGCAGTCTTCCTGGCTGGCAGACAACTTCCTGCTGTGTCCTCACATGACCTTCCCCTGCGGGTGTGTGGACAGAGCTCTCTGGTGTCACTTTCTCTTTTTTAAATGAATTAACTTGTATTTATTTATTTAAAAATATCGTTAATTTTCACCCGAGGACATTTTTATCACTGCTTTTATTTTTTAAAAGATTTTATTTATTTATTCTTTCAGAGAGAGAGGAAGGGAGGGAGGAAAAGACAGAGAAATATCGACGTGAGAGACAAACATTGATCAGACTCTCGTACGTGCCCCAACCTGGGACTGAATCCTCAATGCAGACATGTGCCCTGCCCGGGGATCAAACCGGCGACCTTTCGCTTTGCTGGATGTCACCCAACCAACTGAGCCACACCAGTCAGGGCTCTCATTAGCTTTAGAGAAAGAGGAAGGGGGGGAGAGGAACATCAGTGTGAGAGAGAAGCATCGATTGGTTGCCTCCTGTAGGTGCCCTGACCAGGGATTGAAACGGCAACCTTTCATTACTCGATGATGCTCCAACCAACTGAGCCACACTGGCCAGGGCTGTTGTCAATTTCTCTTATAAGGACACCAGTCCTGTTGAATCAGGGCCTCATCCTTATGACCTCATTTAACTTTAATTACCTCCCTAAAGGTTCTGTCTCCAAATACAGAACCCACAGCATATGAATCTTGTAGGAACACAATTCAATCCATAGCACAGAGAGACTCTGAGAAGTTGAATGACTTTCCCAAGGCGACGTAATTAGTAAGTGTGGAAGGTGGGTTTCAACCCAAAGTTTGCCCGGCCCAGAGCCTGTACACAAACAACTGAGCCACCCTGAGCTTCACCTAGGGTTGTGTCCTGACCCCACTTTCCTGTGATGAACTTGGACACATGGTACTCTCAGACTTCCTTAACAAGCCCACGACTTCCGGTGCTCTGTAACCTGAGTGAGTTTAGGAACTTTGACTCCTGGGAAGAGTTGGAGGAAAAAGAAGGGCTGGAGCTCGGTGTCCGATTCTGTTGAAACCAGGGAATGGGGAAACACAGCCCGGGATCGTGAATGTAAGGCCTTTCTGGGGCACTGTGACTTTCCTGTGTTTGTTTTTTGGGGGAGGTCCTGGCTGTTGGCACGAAGGAGAACTGAAGGCCACGTGCTTGCGTCTTCAGAGGCCATGGTGCTGGGGGCTATGTGGAGAGAGCGCCGGGGCTGGCACTGGCGCAGCCTTCAGAGAGGAAGACCAGGTGATTCCTGAGACCTGCAGGCAAAAGGCGCTTAAGAAGCCATGAAGAGTCACTGGGGTGGCTTAACAGGGAGCCTATTTGGTGCAGTGGGAAAAGTGAGAAAAACAAAAAACAAAGAGACAGTCCAGGCCCAGAGTCAGAAGTGGGGTCTCCTCCCTGACATCCACTCCCCAGCTGACCTTTGTTCCACATCTGGATCATAAGGCAGGTGGCACCTAACCTCGCCCGAGGAGACCTCCTATGGCACCAGAGTCAGCAAGTCAAAGGGTTGCTTCCCTTATGTACCTGGACCAGCAGCCTAGGTATGTACCCTGACCAGGAGTTGAACCCTCAACCTTTCTATTACAGACTATGCTCCAACCAACTGAGCCACACCAGCCAGGGCAATCAATACAGATTTCAAGAGACCTTACATACTACCCCACTGCAAACACCAAACTGAGTGGGTTTCCTAGTCCATACTGCCTTCAACTCAACCACACCCTCCCTCCATACAGGGCTTTGCATAGGCAAATGTCAGGGCTTGGGTGAGGCAAAGGGCCCCAGGCAAAGGGTGGAATCCCTGCCATCTCGGGCAGTCACTGGCCTGGACAAACCAGAGAGAAGGAAAAGGAAGGAGGCCTGCCTCCTGGCTCTGCCTCCCAGCCAGGCCTGCAGCCCTGCGTCCTGCCAGTCCCACAGGCACATGTGGACATCCTCATTCTCCCTCTTTGGCACAGGACTGCTTTGTGCACAACCATGGCTACTCTCTTGGGACGAGTTTACCAGAAGGAGAATTTCTGGAAACCTATTTTGAAGGTGACAGGGCCCCAGTGTCTGGCAGCACATGACTCCCTGTTTTATGGTCCTTCCAGAGGACAAAGTGATTCTCCCGTCCATTATTCAGGTTCTGATCTCCGTTGAGAGCAGCCCATGATTTACAGGCCCAGGGGCAGTCTAAGTCCACCCTAAGGAAACAAACAGCTACCTGGAGAAGTATTTCCTGGTCTGTGTGATCATAAGAATCACTGGAGGACTTGTCAAATGTCTTAGGTTCCTGGCCTTCCTGAAATCATGAGAACTGGATGCTCCAGGAGAGAATTAGGAATCTAGGTTACACTAACGAGCATCCTAGATCAATCTTGCGATCAGTCAAGTTTGAGAAAGGCTGTTCTGCGGGAGCCTGAAAAGACGTGACTGCTGGGACACTCTGAGGATCACGTGCCACCTGTAGCTCATTGGGAAACAAGGATCCCCAGGAGAGGAGGAGCAGGACACAGACCCTGCTCACAAGGGGCCACTGTGAGTGAGGGAGGGGCAAACCCGAGGATGGGCTCGGGCTCTCCGGGCTCCCACCCCCTCGTGCGTAAATGGGGGTATTAATAAGGCATTCCTCCTGGCAGGGGCCTGGGGAGGGTCTCAGGGCCGAATGACATGACGACATGTGAAACACACAGTGTGCACAGTGGACACCAGCTCTGAGTGGTGGTGCCATGACTGAGACGGCTGTCGGCAGACAGAGAAGGTGGTGGCATCTAGCTGGGACCCCTGGGGGAGCGCAGTAGGGAGCACTGTGTGGACAGGTGGCTTCTGAGAAGTTGAAGGACAGGTAGGCAGGCTGTAGCTTGAGGTCTCAGACGTGAGGGGTGTGGCTCGTAGAGCAGGAGCTGCTGAAATAGAGGTGGTTGGACTCCCAGAGAACTGACGGGGACATCTGCCTTCCTGCATTTCTTACCTCTGGGTGCTCTCCATCAAGAATATTGCTTCCTTTCACAGAAGCCAGGTGAGGCCTTCCCAGGCCCCCTTGCAGCAGGGGTGCAGGCATTCTGCCAATCAAATGACCTCATGCTAGACTTTGAATATGAAGCAGGCACCAAGAGGACTCCACCCTGGGAAGAGGTGACAACTATATCCTGTCTCCAATGGCTGAGGAGACAGAGACTCTAGTGGTCCCACCTGGGGTCTGGGTCAGTTGTGCTGCAAAAGGTGGTGTTTGTGCTCAGGGGTGCCTCCACTAGGCCAGCTTGGCTGTAACCTTTGGGGCATTGTCCCTGGCTGGTTCTGTGGCCCTCCTGGAAAGGCTGTGAGCTACAGGATTCTTTTAATCAATTATTTGTCAGGCTGAGCTAGAGTTGTAATTTAGAGAGGAAAGTGCAGCATCAGTGAGATGACCCCTTGGAGGCCAAGAGTCTAAGCCTCGCAGCCAGGAGCACGCATCTCCCAGGAATGTCAGACCAGGTAGGACCGTGCCATAGCTTTACGTTTCTATACTCTCGAGATGTTCGTTATGACAGACATTAACTATTTTTTAATTAAAAATATCAGTCAATACAGATACCTTTATTTGTTTATTTTTACCTTCACCCGAGGCTATTTTTTCATTGCTTTTAAAGAGAGAGCTAGGGACAGAGAGAAACATAGACGTGAGAGAAAAACATTGATTGGTTGCTTCCCCTGTGTGCCCAGACCCGCAACCTAGGTAAGTACCCTGACCAGGAATCTGACTCACAACCTTTCCATTAGCAACTGAGTCACACAAGCCAGGGCAATCAATCAATACAGGTTCCAAACACGAGGAAGTGCTGGGAGAAGAATGTCCTAGGGGCAGGTGGGGCCCTCGCGGTGGAGGTGGGGTCAAGGGTAGGGCCTGGGAATGTGATGCCACCACAGGACAGCCAGGTTTCCCATGGCCAGGGAAAGAGGGAAAGGGCACTGAGAATACAAAGATTTTTCTCCTAAGGGAGTTGGAATCCAGAGGAGCAAGTGGAAGGGGTTGGGTAGAAAGAGGGACAGGCATGGGACAGGCCTGAACACGAAGGGATGTGGAGGGGAGGCTGGGGGTGAAGAACTAGGTCCTGTGGGGGGTAAGGGAGAACACGGCCCTCAGGATATTTTTACCTGAGCAGGTCAAGCTCCAACTGAACTGTCTGGGGTTGGGTTAGTTAATGTCGGGAACAATCCTGAAGCAAGGTGGTTGGCAATAGGGAGAGAAGAGGAATGAAGGGAACTGTCGGGGCTGGTTTAGCACGAGCCGGCAGAACCCTCTTCCTCTGCAGCCCGCTGTCCTCCCAGGCCTGCCCAGTCAGCTTACTCGGGTGGCCCCGGTAATGGGAGATGGAGCACTGATGGACAGATGGACAGAGGCCCAGACAAGCTTCCTAAGATGGGTCTCTGGCTCCTGTTCCTCCTTGGTACGTGATTTTTTTTTTTGCTGCACCTTCAGAGATTTGCTAACAGACCCTGCCTCTCTCTCTCCTGAACGTGGATACAAACCTTGGTGTATAGTTTGTCTTTGTTTTTCTGGAAGGCAGTACACTAGCTTTCAATAGATTCCAAGGGTTAGGGCTGGGCTGAAAGCTGAGGTTGGCTTTCCCTGGCATCCAGGGTAAAGTGCGGAAGCTGGCACCGCCCGCCCTGCTTCCCTCTGCCCCAGCAGGGCAGTGCGCCTTTGTTTCACACCCCCTGCCCCTCCCGTGATGAACTTTTGCTCCAGCAGACTGCGTCCTTTGACAGCTCTGCCTAAAGTCTTTGAGTGACTGCCCAGGACTCCTTGCATGGACCCCAAATGCTTCTTGTTGCCTCATAAGATCAGGCCACTACCTATTTCTCTCACCCCAGCTTCTCCCCTTTTCCCATGGCCTAACACCCGCCTTCTCTCTGGGGTTCCACGACTGGAGCCCCAGGTGGCCCATTCTGCACCCTGTTGACTTAAGGAAATTTCAGTTGGAAGAATTTAGATCTTTAAAGCAGGGTGCTCTTAAATGTATAGCAAAACACAGTTAAAAAATAAATTTAAAAACGACTCTTCTATATGTATGTTATACTTCAAAAACCTCTGACCACCCCTCCCAAATCCTCTCCTTATTTCTGCACCTGGCAATGTCCTCTCCATAGGTCGTTCAAGCACCCTCTCCTTCCCCCAGACCCGAGCCCTCTCCCCTCTACCTCAGCTCCGTATTATGCAGATCACCATATCTCCTTTGTTTTTAGACTTGATCCATTAGCCCACTGCCCAGATTCTATCCAGGAAAGAGCCCAGAGGTGTCCCAGTATTCGGTATTCAGGAAGCCCAGGTGAGGTGCAAACACCTAATGCTACATGGTTCTTTCATCCCCTTCTAGTCTCAAACAGGCTCCTTCTTTTTTTAAATATATTGTATTAATTATGCTATTACACTTGTCTCATTTTCCCCCTCTTTATTCCCCTCCATCCTTTTTAAAAATTATATTTTATTTATTTATTTATTTTAGAGAGAGGGGAAGGCAAGGAGGGAAACATCAATGTGTGGTTGCCTCTCAAGCTCCCCCCACTGGGGATACGACTTGGCTCACAACCCAGAGCATGTGCCTTGATTGGGAATCGAACCAGCAGCTCTTTGGTTCACAGGCGGGTGCTCAATCCACTAAGCCACACCAGCCAGGGCCCCCTCTGCTCCTTAAAAAATATATATATTGATCTTAAAGAGGAAGGGAGAGGAAGAGAACGAAGCACCGATGTAAGAGAGAAGCATTCACTGGTTGCCTCCCGCAGGCACCAGCACGGGGGATCAAAACTGCAACCTTTTTGGTGCACAGGATGACGCTCCAACTGACTGAGGCACCAGCCACAGCCAGGATCCTTCTCATCTGAGGGCTGTGTATCTGCCATCCTTCTGTTGATTCACTCTGGCTCTTCCTTCAGTCCACAGCTTAAGTTGGGGATCCCAAACCAGGGCAGTCTGTCCCCCACACTCTTGGGGCTCCCACCACAGTTAAACCTACAGGTTTATTTCAGGGCTAGACTACAGACTGGTACTCAACTGTAAGCCCTCTAAATGGGTCGCCACTGTGTCTGTTTGGTTCACCCTCAAATTCCAAGAGCCCAGTCCACAGGTTGGCACAGCAGTCTCTCAAAAATTATTTGTTATAGCTGTGGATTCAAATTGTACTCAAAGCCCTCCTCTCTGCAAACATCCTTGGTTTGTCTTCTGAAAGACCCATGGCTTTGTCCTTTCTTGTCCATTGGCCACCAGCCCTAAACTGAGCAGTGTCCTGAGCTCCTTTCCTTCCCCATTACCTACAAATATCCCCTCCTCCAAATGCATATAAATTACCAAGGACTCCTCTCTGAGTAACTTTGACCATCTGGACGGCACCCTACTGGGTCCTTTTCTCGATTTACCTTCCAGAGTGTGAGGGGAGGGGCCTGTATCCCTCCTTGACATTCTATCTCCTCCCCAGGTCCCCTCCCCCAACTCCCTGGCTGGTTGCAATGTGGCCCTGCTTAGGCTTTCTTCTTCCAGAGCCCGGGAGCCAGGCCTCTCCTATTCCCGCTGCACCCTAGTTCCTTTCCCTGAAGACTGGTGAGCCTAGAGAGACCAGAAAACGGCCTGGCCTTCTACCTCCGCCTTAGGAAAGACAAGACACAGACGTTCCCGATGTGCCTCCATCCCCACATCCTTCTTTGATGGGTGTGGAGGGCCCAGAGATCACCCTCCGCACCTTTACCAACGAAAGCGGAGACTAAAGCGGAGGTGGATGCCAGGCCTCCGGCCAAGGCCATCTAATTATGCACACAGGACCAAAGCCCATAGTCCCTCACCCCAGTCCCAGGCCATATAATAGGGGACTGAGCAGTGGTTCCACAGGAAAGGGTGACCCCTGGTGGTGACAAGAAGCAGGGCGGCTGTCCCTCACCTCTGGGACTGGTTGACAGGGAGGGACATGGCCTGCAGGGCCACTGACACAAGCTTTATTACCTGTTATTGATACAAAGACCTTGCTGCAAAACCTGTGAAGTCCTATACACATGAAAGATTTAACATATATGTACAAACAATATTAAGGCAAAAATTCACCCATAATTCCACTATACATGGAAGGTGTTATTAAAACCATGAATTTTGTTTGATTTTTTTAAAAGCCAGTTTTTTTCCTTTTATTGAATTACTGCGGTGACAGTCAACAAAATTACACAGGTTCCAGGCACACGATTCTACAACACATCATCTGTACAGTGTTGTGTTCATCACCCCTATCAAGTCTCTCTCCATCACCATTTAATCCCCCTCCACCATCCTCCACCTCCCCCCTTTAAGAGCCAGTTTTAACAAACTTTTATTGAAAGCATTCATGTGCTAAAGATATCTCTGCCACAGTGGGAATCCTGTAGTTGCACCAGGAAGTGGAACCAGTGTAGGTGCAGGCATTTCCATGTGCAGAGTATGTGTGTTCCTGCGTGGCCCCCAAAGTCCTGAAGGGAAAGAACCCAACTTTTAGTATGCTGTGCCCTCACCCACATTCCCTGCAATGACCTACTAACACTGCCCTGTGACTTTAACTGCACCCTGCTGGCTGTATATTCAGGAAGCAGCGATGGGCATTAAATGGCTCTGGCACATCACACGCAGGTAACACAGGCTCTTACTCATTCGAAAGTCGGGTGCTATGCCCTGGAATGTAGAAGTTCACTGTGGAAGGAGAGAACAGGCTCCTATTAACAAGCCCAGGAACTGGGGCAGTGCAAGTCTCCAAGTTTCTATGGTATCTCTCTTTTGTGTCTAGGGCCAGAGAGGCTACTGAACAAAAGGCTGGTTGTCTGAACAGAAATGCTTGGAAAACCAAGCCTCTGAGAAGTTTCCAGACAAAAATTAGCATGCTTAGAGACCACCTGATCAGTTATTATGACCCCAACTCCTGCTAGCAAGGGAATCAGAGCAACCGGCACATCCTTTCTGGAGATGTTTCCCACTTACTGAATGGGGTATTTCTAGGAAGTAGCTGGTCTCGAACTAACTACAGAAGAATAAAATCTCACCGACATTACAGGGTCCTTGCTATACTGAGCCTTTTCCTGTCAACCCTGATGGTCAGGGACATAGCAGTGTATGACCAGATCAGAAAGTGTAAAAGCTGAAAATGAGGTTGATGACACAAAGTCCAATGTATTGCTGGTCACTGTGGTGTCACTGCTCCCGATACAGGTGTAACCTGAATCCCCACCTGGGAGCCAGAAATCAGCTGAGAAGCCTCTAGAGAGAACGCCCTGGGCCCGGAGGGTGAATGAAGTGGGGCCTCAGCACAGCTCATCCCACCGAACAGGCTGGACCCCTGAGTTCCTGGCTTGCACTGAAGGGTTTGGTAAGTCCTTTCTGCAGCGCCACAGAGAATCCTTGGGTAACACGGGAAGTTAGGACAAAGGTTCTGGCGCCTGACCCTGAGGTGTGAGCCCAGCACTTTGAGAAAGAACATACTGAATGGGAGTGCTCTGGTCTCCTCAGCCTTACCTGGCATTGCCATGCAAAGCTGAAGCCTGGGCACGAACACCTGGACCTACATCCCAGGACGCGGAGAACCAAGCCTTCTTGGGTTTCCCGAGGAGCCCTGCTGGCCACCCAGGGGCCCTAATAGGCTTAGTCCAGCCTCAGGTCGGAGATGCTCCTCCCTCCAAGAAAGGGAGGTCGCTCCAGGCAATAAAGGAGAGGTCAGGGAGGCGCCCTCTGCATCCCTCCCGTGCAATCCTGCAACCGGCCCAAGCCCCCACCACCATCCCTTTCCCCCGCAGCCCCAGCTACAGGCGAGGGCGGGGCGGGGCTCAGGTTCGGGAGGAGGGCTCTCGCCCGCGACCCCACGGCGGAACGGTGTACACAGAGCTGGGGAGCCGGGCTTCCGCGGAGAGAGGTTCCGCTTCTCCATCTCAGAAGAACCCCCCACTCCACGACGGCAGTCCCACCGCGCAGAACGTGGTCTTCCGATCGCAAACGCCCTCCTCCTGGATTTCCCATCCCGCGGCCCATGCCTGCTGGGAATTGTAGTTCGTGGGGGGCGGGGCCGGCAGGGGCGCTTGCGTCGGTCTGCGAGTGCGTCCGGAGGTGCGCTGAGACTTTTCTGGGCTCCGGCCTTGGCAAAGGGTTCGCTATCCACCCCCGCTGGGATTTTAGTCCCGGCTTGGAAGGAGGGGAGGTCGTATCCGGGCAGAACCCAGAGCGGCGCCATCATTATTCCTCGTTTTCCTGCCTGCCTAAATCGTAACAGAAGGCCTGGAGCGGGGCTCTCCACTCCAGCGGGCTCCCCCTGGCCGGCCCGCCCGCCCGCCGCCCTGCGATGTATCTGCAGGGGAATGCAGGACTTGCCTCTAGGTGGGCAAACTGAGGCACGAATAGAAAGGCTAGAGAAAATGGCCCAAGTGAGGCTTTGGCCTGGGAGACCCAGACCAAGCCTGATGGATGAGGCTGGGCTAGAAGAGGGTCCAGAGCCCTTGAGTTCTTAAAAGTCTGTAATCAATACTGTCTTAAAATGATGAGCAGACCCACCAAGGACTGGCTGGCACATTAGAACTGATTGCTTTACAGGGTTGACAGATAAAAACTTTCATTTGCTAAATTTGGCAAACCCTACAGAGGGAGTTCGGGGTAGGAGGAAGCATCTTGTGACCAAGAAAACCAAGAAATGGGACTGCCCTGACTCACAGGCTTGCCTTGAGGGTCAGATGGTGTTTGTGTGTGGGATCGGGTGTTTTGTAAAGGCCAGGGTATGGGTGAGATGTTATCACCAGGATCTGAACCTGAAGTGCTGGAATAAGTGCCCCGCACCTTCAGGATCCCCACTTTAAAGAGCAAGGTACACTGAATATAGTTGCATAAGATGACCTCCTTAGGAGAAGCTGGGTAATAGAGACATGGGATCTCTCTATTTTAAGTGGGGTGCAAGTGAGTCAAGGATGGCTTTGCCTCTCAAAGGTTCAGAGCCCTTTTATTTTCTGTTTGACAGCTTTATTTAGTATACAATTCGGTGCGGGGGGGTTTAGTATATTTCACAGTGCAACCGTGGCCACAATCTAACTTTAGAACATTTTTATCACTTCGGAAAGGAACCTGAATCCATTAGTGGTCACCCCCTAAGAACCTCCCATTCCCTCCAGTCCTAGGCGACCACTAATCTTTCTGTAGGTTTACCTATTCTGGACATTTCATACACATCAAATTACATAATATGTGGTCTTTTGTGACTGGATTCTTTCACTTTGAGTGATGTTTAAAAGTTTGTCTAGATTGTAGCATGTATCAATACTCCATACTATTTTTGCAACTGCTTGTGAATATATTTTGAATTAAATCATAAAAAACAAAAACAAAAAACAAGGTATCTAGAGAGTGAGCAGAAACCCAGCTGGCACTGGCATTCAGTGCTGAGAGCAGAGTGGGCCTTGGGAGAGAAGTGGGGGCTGTCTCCACTCAGCTCCACCTCAGGGAGCTGAGGGCAGTGAGGGTTGGGTGGGAAGGCATGGGGTCCCACCACCTAGCACTCAACCCATTTCCTGCCACTTAATTAGTGGGTCTTAGAGCAAGTTATTTTGACCTCACTTTCTTTGTATGTAAAATGAAGATAATAAGACATCTGCCTTAGAGGGTAAAGGGGAGGGCTAGGTGAAAAATATAAAAAGAACAGTGCCTGGCATATAGTGCCAGCACTTAGCTCTTATCATGACCTTACAGTAGTGGGAGGATCCGGTGTGCCCCTAAGCTTGAGAGGTAAACCTGCCCTCTTGTGTCCTCCCTGAAAACCAGCGCCTCCTGCCCCAATCGCTGCAGCCTTCCCTGCCATCACGGTGCTCCTCCTGAGCTCCTCCTGGCCCGCTCATTCCTACTGTACTGCACAGTGCCACTTTTCCAAGCAGTGACCATGGAATTCCAGAGTGTCACTGTCCAGGATGCTTCTGAGCATGTAGCAGTGATTAAAAAACAACAACAAACAAAACGCTTTCAAACCTTGAGCTTTATGCAAAAAAAGAAAAAAGAAAGCCCATCCAGACCCCTGGCCATTCCTCGGAACTGGTTGCAGCAATCTAGAAAAATTCATTGCAGATCATATGTAAGGACTAGAAACATTGTGAGTCAATGCCATCAAAGGAATATTCTGGGGAATTTTGCTGTTGGAATTTCTAGGTGTTGTACAGATCCCTGTCAGCCCCACAGGCTGAGGAAGGGCAACAGCTCAGCCTAAACTGTGTTTCTAGGCTGGAGTCAGGAGCCAGAAGAGACTGTCCTTGTCTAGCACCTGCATTTTACTGGGAAACTGAGGCTCAGAGGGGACTGTGTGACAGCTTGGGGGGAATCCTTTGCAATTTCAGGAAATTAGTGGCCCTGGAAATCAGTTCACAGCCTGGATCCACGGGCACAGAAGAAAAAAAACTGGCCTTCTTTGTCACCCTCAGACTTTGGCTGGAGCCCAAGCAGCCAAGTCTGGAAGTCAATGTCTGATGCCTTCCTGTCTTGGTTACTTTCAGCCGGATGTTTGTCCTAGAAGTAGGAGTTTATTAATAATAATGGTTACTCATTCCATTTGCGGCCATTGCTGAAGCACCAGTGGCCAAAATGAAGATCAATCCCTTCCTGATTTCTGACCAGAGCAAGAACCATAAAAGGCATTTCAATGCACCTTCCCACTTAGTCCTTCACAAGAAGGTTATGTCTTGTTTTTCCAAAGAGCTGAGACAGAAGCACCATGTTTGATCTGTGCCCATCTGAAAGCATGATGTTCAGGTTGTGCGAGGACACTGCAAAGAGCAGCAAATTGGCAAAGTAGTCCAGCTGTACAGAAGAAACACGCCCTCCACACTGAATGGATGCGACGGGAGTACGCGAGTGGTGCAGCCGTCCGTGTGGCGCTCACCCCAGCGAGGTGGTCATCACTAGACTAAGGCTAGACAGAGACCGTAAAAAGATCCTTAAACATAAAGCCAAATCTCACCAAGTAGGAAAGGAAAAGGACAAATATAAGGGTAAGACAATTGAGAAGTTGCAGGAATAATCTTATGTACAGCTTTCATTAAAAACTGTTAAATGATGATAATGATGATGATGGTCACAGCCCTTGCACGTGTCCAGGCCTTTTTTCAAACTGCCTCTCACAGGATATCTCAGCAGACCCCCACATTTCCCCAAGGTAGGAGGGCTGGCATCTGGTCCTCACTTCAAGGGCAAGGAACCTGTTTAAGCAACTCTCCCAAAGTGACAGAAGCTAGAGCAGTACTGGAATGTGGGGATTTTGCTCTATTTAAAACATCAACAAAAATTGTTTGGCCCTGACTGGGTAGCGCAGTTGATTAGATCCATTTTCCTGATATGCCAAAGTTGTGGGTTTGATTCCCAGTCAGGGCACATACAAGAATCAACCAATGGATGTATAAACATCCATGGTGGAACAACAGATTGATGTTTCTCTCTCTCTCCCCCCACCTCCCTTCCTCTCTCTAAAAAAATCAATACATTTTTTAAAAAATTTCAAAGTGTCTATTACCTGCTGAGTGCTCTGCTGGGTCCTGGGGTCACAAGGGTAACCTGACATGGTCCCTGTGCAAGAGGAGCAAACTGGTGGAAGAGGCACTTTCTGTGGGTGGCGGTAGTGGAAGTGTGTTATCTCTTGGTCGGGGGATCTTGGGTGACCGGAGTGTTTGCGTATATCAAAACTCATTCGACTATACACTTACAATTTGTGCATTTCACCATAAATTTTACCTTAAAAAATATAGAAAATGGAAATGCCCTGGGAGGACTATGCCTACTTAGTAGCTGCCTAGAAGCAGGCCAGGGGTTGACCAGGTTGCCCATGGATACAATTCCACCTTTGTTGTTGGGGTGTGGCTGAAAAGTGTTCTGGAGACTGTAGACCCAGATGGTGCTGTGGCCTTGATGCCCAGAGCATTCAGGGAGCACTATGGAGGGAGTTAGGGATCACTACATGTTTCAGAGGAGGCACTTATAAGCTGAGTCTGCAGGTGAGCAGCTGGTCAGAGGAGGGAGGACAAGGGAAGGGCGAATGGTCTCTAAGCATTCCTCAGTAGAGTGTGGTTGCCCAGCGTCACCTAAATGTAGAGGGGTTGAACCAAGCTTTTAATTGCTCCCCTTACCCCAGGCCCCATCAGTGGCCCTTGGAGAAACTCATGCTGCTTCAAAATTTTGAAGCTGCTTCCCAAGAAAGGAAAAATCCCTATTTCCACTGTGTCAAGGAACGAGGGCCATGCCCTGCACCCGATGCCTTTTGTCACCTGACATCTCTTGGGGTTTGGCCAATGCTTGTGGCTCTCCTCATTTAGAAGCCAAAGTGGGAGAGCAGATCATTGCTGCCTGACTAACTTCCAGAATGCCTGGCCTCCTGATGTAGACGCTGTCTAGCCTATTTCCTCTGAATGAAGAGGAAGTTGGGGAGGTCTAGAACCACCAGGGTTGGAATCCTGGTTTTACTACTGAACTGACAGTGTGACCCTGACAAGTTATCTATGTGGACAAAAAAGGGGTCCACATACTAAACCTGACAAGCTCATGGGAGGCCCGTCTGGCAGGCCTTACAAACTCAGAGACCGAAAGTAACCACATAGGAAGGTTCTCAGCATAAAAATTCCTAATTAAAAGTGAGTCACAGCCCTGGTGGGTGTGGCTCAGTGGGTTAAGTGCTGACCTGTGAACCAAAAGGTCGCTGCTTATGAGCCAGGTCCCCAGATGAGGTGCAATAGGCAACCGGTCAATGTTTCACTCCCATGTGGATGTTTCTGTCCCTCTCTTTCTCCTTCCCTTCCCCTATCTCTAAAAATAAATACATAAAATCTTTTAAAAAGAAACAACTAATGAATGCATAAATAAGGAGAACAACAAGTTGATGTTTCTCTCTCTTCCCCTCTCTAAAAAAAGTCCATAAATAAACTTTTTTTAAAAAATGAGTTCCAAGTGGTCACATCCTAGGTCTGTAGTTTCCTTGACAAAGCTTATTCTTTACTTTAAGTGAGCCTATTGTCTTTTTCATCTAAGATTGGATTCTTTTGAAACATCAAAGTGATCTCCAGACCCCTCAGGGCACACCCACCACCAAGCCGGAGACCGCTGTAGTCTTGTCCCACGAATACCATCTCTCTGTGCTATAAATGTTAACGGCCCTGTCCCCACCAGTGTATGAGAGCATGTGTCTCTGTTCTATTCTTTGTCCACTCTGAGAGATTCCCCTGCTTCGCTTTCTCCCACCTCTTTAATCTACCGATAAATTTCATGCAACCCCTCTTACATCTCCTCCTTTTATTCTAATGTATAAAAAAGTGTAAAACTCCCATTTTCTGGATTATTTTCTCAGTTTGTTGAAATTTTACTTCTTGGCAACTGCCATCAATTTAGCTCAAATAACTCATAAAATTCTCTACAGGTTTGGACATATTTAAAAAAATTTTCAATTACCATTGACACTCAGTAGTATTGTATATTCATTTCAGGTGTACAGAATAGTGGTTAGATAATCATATACTTTACTGAAAATATCCCCCCGATATTTTCAGTACCCACTTGGCACCACACACAATTATTTCAATATTACTAACTATATTCCCTGCACTTCAAACATATCATAACTATTTCATAACTACTACTTTGTACTTCTTAATCCCTTCGCCTTTTCCACCCAGTCTCTAGAAGGATGGAGCTGGTGCCCTTTGCTATCCTGGCACCATCTGCCGAGCCGGCCTGTGACCTTGTTAAACATGACCACCATTTTTCTCTTCTGAGCTTATGTCCTCAGGACTGGAAATTACCAGAAAGCAAGAACAGAACATGGCTAACTGCTCCCCACAGCCACAGGCAGACGATAACATTGGAATAAACTATAGCTCACACAAAACCAACCCAAACCTCCTGTGTTACAATGCCTCTGACAGCCCAGTCGTCACACAACAACAACGCCCTCCCTTTTATAATCCAGTAAAAGCTCAAAGCCTCTTCACTGCTGGTGCGTTTCTTCGTGCCTAGCCCCTTTCCATTCTTGGGAAGTGAATAAACCTTGCTCTCTGCCTTTTCTTCTCTTTGTGAATTCTTTCACAGCTGCTGTCACCAACCACCCCGACAGTCCCTTAACAGCCTTCCCCTCTGGCAACCGTCACTTTGTTCTCTGTGTCTCTATATCCGTTTCTGTTTTTTTTTTAAATTTATTTGTTTCTTTAGATTCTGCATTTAAGTAAACCCATAGGGTATTTTTCTTTCTCTATCTTATTTCACTTAACACCCTGAAGGTCCATCCATGCTGTTGCAAATAGTAAGATTTTCTTTTTCTCCGCTATGGTTGATATATATATATATATATATATATATATATATATATATATATATGAAATCTCACAACTTTTTAATACAGTTGTCTGGTCTGTTGTTGGGCACTTGGGTTGATTCCATATTTTGCTACTGTAAAAATAATGCTGCGATGAACATAGGGGTGCATATCTCTTTAAATTATTGTTTTGGGTTTTTCTGGGATATACCCAGAAGCAGGATCAATGTATCATAAGGCAGTTCCATTTTTATTTTTTTGAGGTAACTCCATACAGTTTTCCACAGTGGCTGCACCGATTTGCATTCCCACCAACAGTGCACAAATGTTCCCTTGTTTCCACATCCTCGTCAACACTTTTTGTTTGTTGATTTATTGTTGACACCCATTCTAACAGGTGTGAGGTGGTATCTCATTGTGGTTTTAATTTGCATTTCTCTGATAATTAGAAAGGTTGAGCATCTTTTCATATGTCTGTTGGCCATCTCTATGGGTTTGGATGTTTTTACAACATTTCCTTGGCATAGTCAGCAGGATTCTAAAGAAACCCACCTAGGACCACCCTGCAGACCTGGACCTGGTGCTAGGTACCAGCAGGGCCCCATTGTGCCCCACCAACTCTCTGCTTTGCATTGAGTAAACTTGGGTGAGTTTTTTATAGAATTCCAGGCCACCTTGTTTCAAGGTAGGAGGCTCTAATTTTGACCTGTTCTTATAAAGTAAAAATAATCCTTGAGGTAGCACTAAAGGTTAACATTTGAGATAACCCAGGCTAAGAATAAGGGTTGAGATAACTCAGAGACAGAAGGGAAACAGTGGGTGACTGGTTTTTAATTTTGGCCTTTCAATTGGAATTGTTTACTCAGAGTCCGAACAAATCGTTTTGCTGGATAAATGAGTCTGAACTTGTTCAGCTCCGGAGATAAAGGGCATTTACTCCCTCCAGCTCGAATTTCAGGTATTCTTAGGTGACTGAGAATCTATGTGGTGTTGTCAGAGGGCACCTCTCAAAATATGCAAGGCCCCATAGGGAATTCCAACACAACTGTGATTGAATAATTGATTCATCTGGGGGGCACACACATAAAAAGGTTGGTTATATAGTGCCCTAAGTCCTCACAGTTGTATTAGCTGGAGCGAGAGAACAAAACACACAAAGGGTTGACGCGACTAGGGAGGTGACAGCCCCTTGTAGCTCAACCCATGAGGCAGCACACTTCAACTCACCACCCACATTCCTTGCAATTTCTTCAGACTCTGCAGATCTCAAAAGAAAACTAAAATTAACCTGGGAAATCATGCCACCAAGGCTGACGAGCCCCTAGCCCCTATTAATATTCCTGTAGGTGTATAATTCACAGGGAGCCTTTCCTGCCACTGCTTACAGAAGTGGGAGGATGTATCTAGAAGTAATATTAACTTAAGATGGCCAAAATGGAGCTCTTTTGACACCTAAATTAATTTTGTATGCACACAATTTGAAAAAGCCACCCCTAAAATGAAACTGAATGAGTAGGAAGCTTATCTTGTTTGGACATTAGAAGCTTCTAGGAGAAGCACAGATAAATTCTCTTCTCTACAGGTTGTTAATCAGAAATTTTAGGGACTGTCTCTGTGCTGAAGAAGAATCCCCAAGCCACTCGATGCCAATGCCCCACTTTTCCTTCTTCTCCCACTGCCCCTCTGTGCCCTTCCTTGTCCAGACTCTCTCCTTTCCTCCTCCCACTCCTCTTTCTTACACCTCTCCCACTGCAGCTCCCCACTGACCTGGAGGACACTCCGAATAGAAAACCTGACCAGGATAGACTAGAATTAAAACACACACACACACACACGCACACACACACGCACACATTCTGGCATTTCCCTTTAGAGAAAAGCCTGTCTCAGGATAAGGAGAATCAGTCATAATCTATTCTCCTTGTACTAGGACAGAATTAAGGAATCTACCTCAAGATTTCCCCAGCCCTCTCCAGAACCCTGATGGGTTTGCAAAGAAATTTGATTTAAGTCTTAGAACATAAGGTCCTGGCTATTGTGACTTATTCCAATTAATGCACCTACTGGTTTCTGAGCGCAAAGCAACAGAATTACTATGTTAGGTTTCCTTGGGTTGTAAAAAGTTGGGTTATCTTCAGAAGAGCAGAAAACTGAAATGGGATTTAGAAAAAGAAGAGAAACATTAGTAAGCACAGGACTGCTCCGAGGACTAGGAGAGGGCATTCCCCTTCTCCTTACTAATACTTGAGGCGAAATTGAAATTACTATACAAGAGGAAACTACTGAGGTCCTTGTAGGTGCTGGGGCTACTTTACTTGTTCTTAATCCTACCCAACTCTCCCTGGGAGTAAACCTCTGTACAAATCGTACAAAAACTTCTGAACACCTAACCAACCAACATCTGTTTTTTAAAAAAGAAACGCTCCCTTTCAACTAGGGAATGTTATTGGGCAATGTACATTTTTACTAGTCAAATCTGACCCATTCACCCAATAGGTGAGACTTTCTTGAAACCCATGATGCCCATATATCCTTTTCCTAGAGAGTGAAATGTATTTAGAGCTAAACAAGTCAGATACTGAACCAACTGGAAAAGTAATGATTGTAAAGGAATCTCTACAAGAGGAAACTAATCTTGAGACTGGCTGAATGTTTGTTACAGACATCCCAATGCAACTTCGGGCCTTTTCCAGTGCATATATTGGCAAGACTAAGTTTTAAGGTAGCCTCTGCTATTAAAATGACTATTGACAATACTTTACCTCTGCCTAATAGTCACCAACACTCTTTAGGAACTGATGCACTAGCTGGAATTAAGCCCATCATACAAGATTACTTTAAAAGGGGGTTTATAATTCCTTGTAGGAGCCCCTGTAATTCTCCTATCCTTCTGGTAAAGAAACCAAATGGGAAAGAATGGAGGTTTGTACAGGATCTCATAGCTATAAATAAAGACATCCTGTGGTCCCAAATCCACTTACCCTATTATCAGCTATTCCAGCAGACTGCCAGTATTTTTCGGTGATAAATTTATGTGGTGACTTTGTAAGCATTTCTATAAAAGAAAAAAGAAAGACAGGAAACCCCTCTTTGAGTGTGCTTGGACAGTAATGACCCCAGGGGTATATGGAGAGCCCCACCTATTTCTCTCAGACGCTAAATGCTAATTAGGATGATGTTGTATTTCCCAGAGATTCCACCCCAGTCCAGGGTACAGATGATTTACCTTCATGCTCTAGGATGTATTAGACTCCCAAGAGGACATAACTTACCTATTACAGCAGCCAGCCATAAAGCGACATGGGGTCTCAAAGTGTTGCTGGAGGAAATGAAATTCTTCCATGCTATCACAGGAAACGCATTTCAGGGGTACACACACAGGAGGATTTGAGGTATAGTGGCAAGATTTACTGGAGTAATCATAAAGGAAGGGCGTAGGTGATGTCTCATCCATGAGCAGGTGGTTCAGCTCTGTCTTGCTACAGAAGAAATTTGGCCTCTGGAATCACAGGCCTGTACTTGGGCCCCTCATGCCCAGGAGGAGGGCCAGGACCCAGAGTTGCCAGCGCCAGTAGCCGGGCATCTGAGGCTCCAGTAGTCTAGCTTAGTCTCTGTTTCCATCCACTGTGATCATTGCTGCACTTTTGTAACAGAACCACTCTGGGTTCTATTGCCTGCCACCGAAAAAAAAAAAAAAAAGTTACTCCCAATGCCAGAGACTTACAAAAAGGAAAGGAACTGTTTATTCAAAAGTTATACAGCTTCAGAATAATGGCAGATTCTGTTTTTAAGTCCCAAAGTCCCTTAAAACTAAATACCCAGCCCTGGCTGGCGTAGCTCAGTGGATTGAGCGCAGGCTGTGAACCAAAGCATCGCAGGTTCGATTCCCAGTCAGGGCACATGGCTGGGTTGCAGGCCACGGCCCCCGGCAACTGCACATTGATGTTTCTCTCTCTCTCTCTCTTTCTCCCTCCCTTCCCTCTCTAAAAATAAAAATAAATAAAATCTTTAAAAAAAGAGTGCTTAAAAAAAAAAAAACCTAAATACCCATACACACACAGTCCTGCCTCCCCTTGCCAAACCAGGCCAGTCAGGGGAACCGTCTCTCAGGAAAAGGAATAGAGGTCCGCAGTTCAGCCAGGCAGATTCCCATTCAGCTTCTCTCAGTCTCTGTGCTCGGCTAAGATCCTGTTCTTAATCCAAAGCTGCATAGCCCCTCCTCCTGGTGGGCCGGTGGGGGTCCCTTTGCATCCTTTCAAGCTACGTGACCAAGACAGCATGGCTGCCCCATACTCGGGTTTAAATCCCAGTGAAGATCTTCCTCCAAAACTTCATTTCCAACTCTTCCCACAATCGTCTACCTCTGCCAGTACTCTGGTAGCTTCTGCCTTTTTCTGCTGCCATTGTTAACAGGCATAGCTATTGGCATTAGTAAAACACAGGCCAAGTTCTTTAGATGTGCAAAGTAATTATCAATGACCCTGCTCCACTTCCCCTTCCCCTAGCCATATTAGTGGGGGTTTGGGGGCTTTTTGGCCTGCCCCCCAAGTTCTGGACCTCATCCCACCCCTGTTACACTTTGGCCCACACGGCTGCTGAAAAGAGAGCATGAGACTTGCACCTTTGTTAAGCTTTGATTATATTTCTTTGGGCTTGGGAGAGAGTAGGCTTTCTTTCAAACTACCCAGTATTTTTCCTGGATCTTCCCAGGGCTATGCTGGTGTCTCCCCCTATCCAATCTGTTTCCTGGATCTTCCAGGATTTCATGCCCTTAACCTAGCTGCTTTCTTTCCAGTTTTCTTTTCCTGCCTTTATGGATGCCATTTTTGTTCCTATTGTGTATGCCTCATAGTAAAAGGATCTCTCCCTGTGTACTCTGGCTTCTACTGTGCATGTGCCCAGCAAAGGAATTTCCAATTTCCTCCTTAGTCTTTTTTTTTTTAAGATTTTATTTATTTATTTTCAGAGAGAGAAGGGAAGGAGAAAGAGAGGGAGAGAAATACCTGTGTGTGGTTGCCTCTCGCATGCCCCCTACTGGCCCAAAACCCAGTTTATGCACTGAATGGGAATCAAACTGGTGACCCTTTAGTTTGCAGGCCATGCTCAATCCACTGAGCTATACCAGCCAGGGCTCCTCCTCAGTCTTTATCCCCCAATACCCACCATTAATGTGAAGAAACTGGCTGGTTGCTCCCTGGGGAGATTGGAAAATCAGTCTTTTGTGCCTACTTGGGGATTAGCATCTGTTCCCTGCAGTTTTTGTGAAGCCTCTTCCTAGTTAATCCAGTTTAATTAGGTGTCTGGCTCCCTCCTCTTTTGTTAATATGTAACTAGCTGCCTACTGTAACAGCTTTGATTCTGTTTACCCCAAGTAAAATACATTGGTCATTTAATATCTAAAAATGGGCTACTGATTAACCCTGGAGACTCAGAGGAGTAAAATCCTTTCCTCGTCTAAAAACCAACAACCAAACAATAAAAAATAGCTTAGAGGTTTCCTGAGTCTCACTGGATTCTGACACAGTTTCCAAATTTTTCATTAATGGCCCAGCCTCTATATGTCTTATTAAAATCAGATCAACCTGACCCATTGGAGCTCAAAAGGGAAACAGACTGTAACAGCTCTAAAGAACGAATTATCTAAAAGTCCCATGCTGGGATACCTTTTATAAACTTTATTTCTTTTTATGCATGAAAATAGAGGAAATGCTTTAGGAATTTTACCTCAAAAAACACAGATATTATCCTAGACCTATTGTATGTTGTAGTCAGCAGTTAGTTTCAGTAGCAAAGGGCTCTCTCCCTGCATGACAGCTATCCCTGTTACAGCCATGTTATGCAAATAAGCAGAAGAAATAGTTATGGGTGTTCCTTCATTTATGTTCTGAACCCCCACTGAACTCTCACCACACTAAACGGTTCCATCAATCGCCTGGCTTCTCATGAAGTACTCCAGCTTTTTGCACCTAATGTTATTTTAACTCGACGTAAAAACAATCTTAACCCAGAAACTTTGCTCCCTTCTTTGCAGGATGAAGACATCCACGATTGCGTTGGGCTTATTAACCACCTCTTTGTTCCTAGAAATGATTTACAGAAAACTCCCGATGATGCTAACTTAATTTGGTTTACAGATGGATCTTATCCGAAAGATGAACAGGGACATTACCAAGTCGGATTTGCAATAACTTCCATGGCAGACATAACTGAAGGTTCTTATTTAACTGAACATGATCTGGCCCACATGCTGGATTAATTGCTCTAATTCAAGCTTGTCAATCGGCCAAAGATCAAATAGCCAATATTTGCCCTGATAGCTTCTCCGCCTTTGGTGTAGCTCCCAACTCTGGAGTAGTGCAGAAGTAGTGAGGCTTCTTAACTTCCTCAGGACAAGAATAGAAAACAGGTTGCAGAATCATTAGATGCTATACATCTAACTAAGACAATTGGCAATTATCAAAATTTGAGGACCTTCTAAAGTGGCCACCATGGAAGCAAAAGGACATAATTTGGCTGAGGCTGCAACTAGAAAAACAACAGTAAGTAGCCAAATTACCTTGGTCAATAGACCTAAGAATGTTTCTTCTTTCTGTTGAAGCAATAAAGACTCTCTTTTAGAGCTGCAGAAGAAGAAAGAAGGATATGGAAACAAAAACAGGAAACCTTTGACCCAGATAAACAGATATAGTTCAGACCCAGTCAGAAACCAGTCTTACCTACAGGGACTCAGTTACCTACGCTTCAACTTGTGCAAGAGCTAATGCATTGGGGTCCTGAAAAGATGATTTCATGGGATAAACGATATTACTGGAAACCTCCTACTGTAGCTCATAAAGTGTATAGCATATGTTCTATCTGTATAACCCTGGAAAAATCACAGGTCCCAAGGATATTTCCCACTTTCTTTAGGTCTATTTGAGATATGTAATTGGATTTCACCCAAAAGCAACCATATCAAGGATATAAATATGGATTCATTATGAATTGCATGTTTGCTCACTGAGTTGAGGCATCCCCTTGCAGGAGAGCAACAGCTGTAATGGTAGGTAATTATTAATGGGGGAAAAACACCCAATTGGGGAATTCATTCTGAGTTACATAGTGACTGACAGACTCTCGTTTCACTGAGCGAACAATGCAATCCATTCGTGATGTTTGGCCTAATCTACAGCATTTTTACTGTGCTGATCACCTTAGTGCTCTGAATTGGTGGAATGTACAAATGGTACAATTAAAACTCAACAAGGTAAATTTTCAGAAGCTTTTAATCTTCCTTGGCCAAAAGCTCTCCTTAGAGTGCTCCTCACCCTAGATCTACTCCTTTGGGTAAAGTACAGCCTTTCTCCTCATTAGTCACCAGTCACCCAGCGCATCTGGGTGAAGGGACTTACGAACCACCTTACTGAAGGAGACATTCTACATTATTATCAAGGACTTATTAACCAGCTTAAAGAAATTGATAAATTAGTAACCGATTCATTTCACAGTGTGCCCCTGGGAGACGAAGCTTTCAAAGACTGTGACTTAGAACCAGATTTTGTCCATTGGAAAAGACATCAGTTAAAGACTCTCTGCAACCTTGTGGAAAGGAACCTTGTCAGCGGACATCGAAGGTTCTTCAAGAACAAGAACACAAGGCTGCCCACATCAAAGGCAAACAGCTGTTCAAGCATCCACAAGGCTGTCTTCTCACAAGCCGGTGTTGAACTTTAAAAAAAATTGTTTGGTTGTCTTTACCTGTCTGCTAATATTAGCCATCATAATAGTTACACTTATTTTTTGGGCTTTTCTCAAACTCTGTTCTTATATAGCCCAAGTGTTCGTAACTGCTGAAAGTGTATAACTTGTATTATCCATAGCACTGTTTTTATGGTTTCTCGTTTGAAATTTAACAGGAATGTTATTGCGGAAAGAAGGAAAGGGATATGTATGTTTTTGAGAGAAGTTAAAAGGAAGTAGTTTGTCCTAATACTTTGGTTACTTCTGAATGAGTAAAAAGAGGCAAACTGAGAATAAGAGAAGTTGCAGAAGGTTAAAGGAAAGAAACACTGAAAAAGAAATTTTATGTAAAAATACTAGAACCCAATTATGGGAAAAGGCTTACCCCCAACCCAACAAGGATTACTAAGTATATTCACTGAGACGGAAGCTGAAGTGTCGTAAAAACGTGGCCTCTGCAATGGCTGCTGAAGCCCAGGAAATCTACTTACAACACTCTACTATCCTCCTGGCCTCTGGGCACTTTTAGATGGTAGCTGTAATTTACACTGTTGTGTTCTTACAGCTTTAGCCTGATTAAACCTTAAAGTTACAGTTCCAATTGCACAACTAGCAGGAATCAGATTAATGATGAATAGCATTTCAGTGCTTCCAATGGGAAGTAGATAGGCAACACTAAAATAATAATAACAACAATAATAATACCAATGAATGAGAACCCATCTCATGGTCAGATTGTGAAAACCAGAGAGGTGTACGGTATGCCCTCAACTGCACGTAAATTGTGTTCTAGATGCAACACACAGAAAAGTGAGACAGACAGCGGGACTTGGATCATGGCCTATAGGTTAGAAATGATCCAGTGTTATTTTTTGTTTTCTTTTTTTTATCCTCACACAAGGATAAAGTCATTGATGAGAGAGAGAGAGAGAGAAATATCAACATGAGGTAGAAACATTGATCGGCTGCCTCCCTCATGCGCCCAAACCAGGGACTGAATCCACAACCTGGCTGTATGTCCTGACCAGGAATCGAACTCATGAACTTTCAGTGCACACACAGGTTGATGTGCCACCCATCCCAGCCACACCAGCTAGAGAGAGTGGTTCTTTTTTCTTTTTCAACTTTTTATTACTCATTTCTAGAGAGAAGGGAGGGGAGGGAGAAAGGGAAGGAGAGAAACACATCAGTTGCCTCTCGCATGCTCCCAACCAGGAACTGGCACTCAACCCAATGAGCCACATCAGCTGGGACAAGTGTTTTGTTTGTTTCTTAGTGAAGGCCCATGTGACCCAACTGCCTCCTATTTAACCTGCTGTCAACATAAAAAACATTCACACCTATAGAAAATTTTTGGTCAGTTTGTTTGAGCCAAATTGACAACAATTGCCAGAAAGCAATACCTCAGCGGATTGAGAAATGTTCCAGGGAATGGCAGTGTAGCGCCGTATTTTACAGGTTAGAATCAAAGGTGGAGCCCCAGGGGGTTACATGAAGTCCATTGGGATAGATTAGCGAAGGCAGGAGAAAGCAAAGTGGGGAAACCTCTGGGATGGGATAAAAGGTAAAATGATGGACACATACTTCTTTTACATGGGTGGGTAAGGGATAGTTAACAGTCAACAATTAACATAACAATACCAATGAAGGGGGTTGTGGTCTCAGCTTGTGCCCAAGGAGTTGGGGAATAAAGGGAAGTTACCTTGACATTCCAAAGGTATGTGACCATACATGCAAAAAGACGTAGACAGGCTCAGTTAAGGTAAAGACTGACCTTTGATAGGGAGAAATACTGGCCCAGGACACGTATTTTTCCTGCCATGAACTGCTTTCAGTTGATAAATTTTCATTCAGACCCTCCTTTGTGGTTACTTTAGGTCTCTGACTTGGTAAAGCTGTGTCGCAGGCCTCCCCTGAGCTTGTCAGAGTATCATGTGGCCCTTTTTCTTCCATGCTGCCTTTCCCTCTGGAGAAAAATTCAGCCTTGACTTCCATCCAAGGTTATGGTCTTGCCCTATCCCCAAGCGTTCACCAATTCAGCAAGATGACGCTAAGACATCCGAGGGACTGTGGGACCACATTATCCAATCAAAAGGTTGATCATTAATGCATCTTTCAGTTGACTTATGACCCAAAGGGAAAGTGTGGACGAAAAGGGGACACACACTAAACCTGATAAACTCAGGGTCAGCCCTCATGGCAGGCCTTACCTTCTCAAAGACCAAAAATAACCACACAGGATGGTGTGAACATAAAAATCCCTAACAGAGGGTCATGGCAGGTAGTGACATCCTCGGCCTGCAGCTTCCTTGACAAAGGTCAGTCTTCGCCTTAAGTGAGCCTGTCTGTTGTCTCCTTGCATCAAAGGTAACATTTCTTTGCAATGTCAGAGCATCTCCTGCCCCTCAGGGCACACCCACCGCCAAAGCTGGAGACCACAGAAACCCTCATTGTTGACCCGTTCCCCCAAACCATCTCTGTGTGCTGTGAACGTTAACTACCCTGCACCCACCAATGTAAGAGAAGTGTGTGAAAGCACACAGTCAGCCATTTGCCCAGCAGGCCTTTGACCTGTTAAACATCACTGCCATTTTATCCTTCTGAGCTTGAAAGCAAGAACAGACGTGACTAGGAACTCCCTACAGCCTCAGGCAGATAACATGGGAACAACTGCAGCCTCGGTTACAACGCCCCAACAGCCCAGGAGCCACACAGTGGCACCCCCCTACCCTTTTTTAATCCAATTATAACCCACTAAACGTCCAAAGCCCACCCCTCAATGCCGGTGTGTCTCTCTACACGATGCCCCTCTCCTTTCTTGGAGAGTGAATAGAATCTTGACTCTCCACCCAGTGGTGTCAAACCTGCAGCCACCGGGCTGCATGCAGCTCGGGATGGCTGTGAATTCAGCCCAACACAAAATCGTAAATTGACTTAAAACGTTATGAGATTTTTTGTGATTATGTGTCTCAATGCATCTAATGTGTGGCCCAAGACAACTCTTCTTCCCGTGTGGCTCAGAGACGCCAAAAGGTTGGACAGCCCTGCTGCGCTTTCTTCTCTTCTTGGATTCTTTCACAGCCATGTCACCGGTCCCCTCACAGCGTGCGTCTGTTTTACTCTTACCCAGTCTGAGGGATCTCCCTGCTTTGCTTTCTCCCTAATCTACCACCAATAAATTTCATGTAACCCCCTTTAATCTCCTCCTTTGATTCCAATGTATAAAATAAGCTGTAAAACTGCCATTTTCTAGATTATTTTTCCAGTTTGTTGAGATTTTGTTTTCCAGCAATTGTCAATTTGGCTCAAATAAACTCATAAAAATTCCCCACAAGTTTGGACTTTGCTTCCATTGACATTTACAACTCAGCCTCCTACAAGTTTGGACGTTTCTTACAGGACATCCACCTTCTCTGAGCCTCCCTGAATTTTTATCTCTTAGGCAGAATGATGGTGGGTGTGAGGACCAGCCTAGAGATCACGTTTAAAGCAGAAAGTACAGGGTAGGCTCAAGGAAAGGTAGTCGTCGTAATTCGACTGGAGCCAAGGCTCCACTGACTGACTGGATTGTGACCCTCATTGTGATCCAGTGAGGCCCTCTCAGGCCGTTTTCCGCACAGCATCGCTGTCTCAGCTTTCTCAGTACCTGCCCCAGTTGTAGGTGTGTTTCCGCACCTGTGTCCCGTGAAGGACGATTGGAGGGACCGTGCCGACAATGGCTGGTCAGTTTCCAGCAGCGCCCCCGGGCGGCTAGCGAGGCCGGCCCCGCCCCGTGACTCTCGCGGGCATCCACTCGCTCGGGTCCCAGACCGCGGGAGCTGAAGTGCCAGCGGGTCTGCTGCGTTTAGGGGTCTGACCGCCAGGGCGCTGGGGCGCCTGGGTTCCCCCTTTGCGGCTCAGCGACGCTTGGCTGCACCGGGGCCGCCTCCTCGGGCGCCCCGCTCCTCCTCCTCTTTTGGGGCGCCCCCGCGTGACTAATGTCTCCTGGCTTCCCGTAAGGAGGGGCAGGAGAGGGCGGGTCCTTGCTAAAGAAAGCTTTTATTTTACTTCGCTTGGGACAAACGGAGCATTCCTGCTGGGGGAGATCGGACGGGGAGGAAAAATGTGAGTCTAGGAAAAACAAGTTTTAGAATCTTGTACATTGTTAAAGTTAAAGTGTGCTGGATCTACTCCTTTCTCTCTCAAATTGCAAACCTCTTCCCTCCCCTGTGGTGGTGGTGGGGGGGCACCTTGACCCAGGTAAGGCTTAAGCGCAGAGAACAGTGAGTCCTCATCCTTGTGCCCTAGGTGGGCACACAGAGGCCGGAACCCAGAGCCACCCGGGTTCTGCGCGGGTGCAGACGAGAGTGGGCCGACATGCTGTGGTGGGAGTGGGGGAAGGCCCGGAGGGATGATCTGTAGTTTAACTCCATCTCTGCACTGGAGGAGGGGCCAGGGGCCTTGCTTCCCAAGATGCTGTGCCCATTTACTGAGGTCCACTTAGTAAGTTCTGTGTTGAGAACAGAAAAAAGTCCAGGTTTATTAAGCATCTATTATTTGCTCATTAATTATACAAACTCGTAATCTTCACATTTATCTTTATTCTTGTTTTACAGATAGGGCACACGGAGGCTCCAGGAAGTTAAGTCACTTGCCCCAGGAAGTGCAGCCAGTAAGTAGCCAGACTGTCCACCTCTTTCCGCTGTACCAATTCATCTGCCCAGCTTCTGGTTCTCCTGGGGACAAGGCCCTGCTAGAGTTCCTACCCAGATTACCCTAGATTTAAAGCCAGTAGCTGCTCAGACATGCAGATACCAGCTAGAGTTTGTGTTTCTTTGAAGAGAACATTTAATTTCCCATCTGCTCCAGTCCAGAAATTTTAACACATGGGTTTAGTTCCACTGCCCACACTGTCTGCTCCTGGGCAGGGGTGGTGGTGGGGCCTTGCCCCTGAAAGCTGAACCTTATCTCTAACTATCCTGCTGACGAGCCCTGGGCCAGAGCAGGCCTGGCCGAGGAGCCACAGGCGTGACCCTGGGTAACTGGGTGTTCACTTTCTCCTGGAGTGCACATGAGCTCCACTTCAGCCTTCCGCGTGGATTCTGAAGGGCGTGGAAGCTTCCCTTGCTCTGCCTCCTGCTCCCTATGTGACCGAGGGGAAGTCACTCGTGTTTTCAGGGCCTCAGTTTCTTCCTCTGGAAAATGAGCAGGCGTGTTGGACCAGCCTACTCTAGGGTCCTATGGATGTGATGTAGGCACACGCTGTTTTTCCCTGGGCGAAGCCAGAACCACACTTACTATTATAGCTGTCCCTTAGAGGGCCTGGTGTGGAGACTGTGTGACAGACAGTGAACGTGTGGCGAATGAATGCATGACAGGCTGACCGAGAGTAGACTTGAAAGGCCTCCAGCATGCAGGACACAGTATAGAAGCAGTAAAGAATATTTTGAGGGCCTTGGAACTGAGCTTAAAAAAAAAAAACAAATGCATTCAGGGTTATTATGTAGTTCGTAGAGTGATGATTGGGTGTGCATGCTCTTGTGTGGGATGTTCCTCCCTTAAACCTTGTGATGGCATCAGCACGTTACCCATCTGACGGGAAAATAAAAAAAATATTTAGCCCTGGCCTTCTAGCTCAGTTAGTTAGAGCGTCGTCCCAATATAGCAAGCTTAGGGGTTTGATCCCTGGTCAGGGCACACACAAGAAGCAATGGATGCATAAATCAGTGGAGCAATGGAAAGATGTTTCTCTCTCTCTCTAAAAATCAATTAAAATAAAAAAAAATGCATTCAGAGCAAGGAAAAAGACAAGTCAGGGAGTAGGAAAAAGTCACTGCAGAGGCAGTGATACCACCCCAAAAAAGTGACTAACCCAGAAGAGGCTGGTGCTGGGCAGACAGGCCTGCCTGAGGCTGGTGAGTGGGGAACAGGGCCTGTGGTGGCTTTCCTCTTTGTATGTGGCTCTTCTCACTGGTCCCAGATTCAGAGATGCTGACCCTGGAGGAGGGGCTGGCAACTGGCTAAAGCCAATGGGGAGGTCCGGGCCAGGGCTGGGGTGAGCATTCAGCCTTGCTGTGGGTGCTTCTCCGGAACCAGCCCCGCCTCAGCTTGAGCTGGGGTTGGAGCAGGGGTGGGGCAGGTGGGTGGAGTAGCCCCGGGGAGTCAGAAGGAAGTAAGAGGCTGGGGTGGGCCAAGATGCAAGGAAGTAGAGCCTGCAAAGCAGAAGAGGAAGCAGAGCTGCAGCAGAAAGGTGAGAGTAGGCTGGGCGGTGGCTGGCCGAGACTCTCTTAGGTGGGCAGGTGAGGGTTGGCTGGAGTCCCGAAGGCCTCAGCCAGCTTGGAAATACATTCAGATTTAAGAATACCTGTCCCTAAGACAGGACTGTGGTGTGATTGTAGATAAGTGGGCCGGAGTGGTTGGGGCAGGGGCCGGAGGAGCAGGCCAAGCATTTGAATTCCAGCTCATTATTTTGCAAATTCAACAAGACCCCCGCGAAGGGTCTGGCTGGCTGCCTGGGCATGATCCAGAGAGGGAGGTGAAGGTGGAGCAGGAGGAAGGATAGGGCTCCTGCGTGGTGAGAGAACTGGCTCAGGAGTCTTTGAACACGGCCTGTGGGCCCAGCTTCCCGGAATGCTTCCCGTCCCAGACTGGGAGGATCGGGTGTCGTTGTTTCTAGCGCTGGTACTCACCCCTCCTCCCTCTGGGGGAGCAGCTTAAGGACTGTTTCATTTTCCAACCAGGCACAAACGGGTACTGGGAGGTGAAGGAACCTGTTAGGGATCAATGGAATCAGGGAGCAAAGATATCCACCAGGAACTTTTGTCATTTTGACAGTCTCCAAGCATTGCCTTAAAGGTAGGCGTGTCAGCAAGACCCCCGCCCCCACCTCCTCCTCTGTGTGTCCTCAAAGGCGGACTCCTGGGGCAGGCATCCTCCCCTAACCTCTGCCCCAGGAAAGTCTGAGTGGATCTCTAGTCCTGCTTTCTGCCTGGGGCTGCCCTAGCCTGTCTCAGCCTGTTGAAACCCTGTGCTCTAAGCTTCCATTTGGTCCAATTATCTGAGCCCAGCAATTCCAGTTAATTAAACACATTCTCTGAGCACCTGCAGGGTATCAGGCACAGTGTGAGGTTCCAGCTAGATTCAGTCCCTGCCTAAAAGGCCCTCAGAGTCTAGCAGGAAAGGCAGGCAGGCCCACGACTCACTGTACTGTGCAGAGTGGGGAAAGGCCAAGGCTGTGACGGAAGAGGTGTAGAAGAGGCTGCCTTGTGATGAAGAAGAGGATGGGGAGGGATGCTGCAGAGGGGATTTCTGCGCTGTGCGTGTGTGAGGGACGGATGTAGAGTAAGACTAGATAAGCATTAAGGCCCCTTCTAATGCTGACATGTGATTCTCCGACATCTGCCACCCAGAGGAAGTTTGTCTGTGGTCCCAGTGGTTGTGACAGCTCCCTGCTTCATGGCCCCTCCTGGGAGACTGTGGTCACAGGTGGTGGTTTTTCATTTCATGCCCCCCCTTATTCTGCTCAGTGCCACACTCCCTGCATAGACTGTGAATAGAATTGAGTAGAGCCTTTCCGGGGCTGCTTGAGGATTGATTGCAGGAGAATCAGGCATGTGCCCTTCTTGGGTCGAGACTAGGAGGGAGCCTGCAAGCAGGGACTGAAGTGTGTGCTCCCAGGTGAGGGCTGGGAGAACTCCCAGACAGGGCCGAGGCCTCTGTATATTCTGGAATTCTCCTCATAGAGCTGGGACTTGACATGGATCTAGAGAGGAGGGGGCTTTGAGGGACGTGAGGAGGGAGGTGTGCAGTGAGGAAGCTCTAGGAACTGTGTGCTTGGGCAGAGGGGCTGGGAGGATGGGAGAGAGTGAGAGGCCGGAGGTGAGGTGGCCCCTTGCCTGTGAGCTCTTGGAGCAGCAGGCTGAGGGGCAGGGATCCAAGGGGCAGCGGAAGCGTGAGCGTCCTGGAGTTTCTGATTTTATTTATTTTTAGAGAGAGGAGAAGGGAGGGAGAAAGAGAGGGAGAGAAACATTGATGTATGAGAGGTACATCGATTGGTTGCCTCTCACGCATCCCCTACTGAGGACCTGGCCTGCAACGCATGTGCCCTGATTGGGATTCGAACCGGCGACCTTTTGGTTCTCAGGCCAGCACTCAGTCCAGTGAGCCACACCAGCCAGGGTCTCAGTCTGATTTTAACTGGTCAGCTATGTGGCCTGGGCATCAGGACTTTTTACAGCCCTTCAGGTCGTTCTCATAGGCAGGCAACTGAGACCCAGTTCTGCACAGTTTATTGGCAGCTTCAGAATCACCTGCAATGTAAGTTCAAGGTGCTAGTGCACAGACCCGTCTCCAGACCCGTGGAATCCAAATCTCCAGGCCAGGATTTGGGCATCCCTGTTTCCATGAGATCCTGAGGTACTTCTCTCTGGTGGCCCAGGTGCAGGGCCAGGTTGATGAAGGAGCAGGCCACCCAACCCCTTTCATCAAGACCCTGCAGTGGTTCTCCAGACCTGGGGACCCACCTGTGGGCTGCTTGCTTTTGAGTTACAGCCTGAGCTCTCAGATCAGTAACACAGAACGAAAAAGAGTGAAGCTGGTAACTGGCCCTCTTGTTCACACCAACTCTGCTCCAAGCTCTCCCCGTGAGGGCCGCTGCCTCACCACTTGGGATGTGAGTCATAGGCTGGCTGCCCATTACAGGGGATGTGGGCACAGCATGTGACTCTCTGTGGGATGCAGAAATGTTACAGATTCCTGCTTCCAAACCTCACCCTTCCTGCCTCCCCCTTTGGGGAGGTGTAGTTCCCCCCAAAATGCCATCAGCTATGTTGTAAGTTAGGAAAGGAAAAGGGAAGTCATAATTCGGGTGGTATCTTAACGTCCATTACCACTGCTCCTGTTTCTCCCGCTGTGTGCCACTCAGACTCATTCCCTCTGCTCTTCCGTCCACCTCCCCCAAAGACTTTCCTTTGCTTCCCCAGCCCCCAAGAATCTGATGGTGCCAGTTCGCCTCTTCACCCTCCAGTGCCCAGGCTCTTATGCCACGCCACTGGGGTGCACCTTATAAAAATGCTGTTCAGTGAACAGCATAAATTATGTTGCAGTTTTTGCTGGTGTGGGGTCTGCATTTTAAGCTAAAAAAAGAAATACTCTAGTAATGGGAACATATGAGAGAGACAGTGAGTAAAGCTGTAGCTATTGCATTTACTGAATTTTTATTTTTAAATATGCATTTATTTTTTAGACAGAGGGGAAGGGAGGGAGAAGGAGAGGGAGAGAAACATCAATGTGTGGTTGCCTCTCAATGCGCCCTCTACTGGGGACCTGGCCCGCAACCCAGGCATGTGCCCTGACTGGGAATCGAACTAGGGACTTTTTGGTTCACAGGTTGGCACTCACTCCACTGAGCCACACCAGCCAGGGCTGTATATTTTTCTTCATTTCACTTTGCATAGCTTTCACTTTTTCCTCTATTTTGTGACCATACTTGACCATTTCTGTGAGCATCCTGACTACCAGTGTTTTGAACTCTGCATCTGATAGGTTGGCTACCTCCTTGTCACTTAGTTCTTTGTCTGGGGTTTTGATCAGTTCTTTCATTTGGGCCATGTTTCTTTGTCTCGGTGTGCAAGTTATGTTGTAAGGCATGGAGCCTTAGGTATTTGCCAGGGTGGGGCAACCCATGTTGCTGTGTTATGACGCTGTCCGTGGGAAAAGGGTCAGAGAGGGAATAATGCCTTGCTTGGCTCTCTCCCTGCTTTCAAGAGACTGGCAGTTTCTCCTGCTACCACCACCCCTATACGTTTTTCCAGCCAGAAGTTTGGGGGCTTTCTTTCCTGTGCTGGAACCCTGGGTTGCGTGGTCTGTTTCACTTCCCAGTTGTTCCTCCCCATTTATCTGCACCCAAATATGGGACCACCCCATTGGCCAGCCACCCCCTTGCCGCAAGTACTCTCCGCCCCCTACTATGGGTCTGGATGAATGTTTCTTCTTTAACTCCTTGGTTGTCAGACTTCCATACAGTTCAATTTTCTGGCAGTTCTGGTTGTTTTTTGTTTTTAAATTGGTTGTTGTCCTTCTTTTGGTTGTGCAAGGAAGCAAAGCGCATCTACCTCAGCTTTCTTTTTCCATTCTCAGTAAATAAAATCTTTTTAAAAAAAGATACTTTTTAAAGCCCTGGCTGGTGTAACTCAGTGGATTGAGCGCGGGCTTCGAACCAAAGCATCGCAGGTTCAATTCCCAGTCAGGGCACATGCCTGGGTTGCAGGCCACAACCCCCAGCAACCGCACATTGATATTTCTCTCTCTCTCTCTCTCCCTTCCCTCTCTAAAAATAAATAAATACAATCTTTAAAAAAAAAGATACTTTTTAGCCCTGGCTGGTGTGGCTCAGTGGATTGAGCACTGGCCTGCAAACCAAAGGGTCGCTGGTTCGATTCCCAGTTAGGGCACATGCCTGGGTTGTAGGCCAGGTCCCCAGTAGGGGGCGCACGAGAGGCAACCATACATTTTTGTCTCCCTCTCTTTCTTCCTCCCTTCCCCTCTGTGATAAATAAAAATAAAATAAATAAATTTTTTAAAAGATATTTTTAAGTGCTTGTCTTTAGCATTTTTTTCCTTGAATAATTTTTGTCCAAAAGAGGTTTCTGTCACTGACCTAAAGAATAAAGAAGATGTTCATCATCCTGGCATTTAAGGGGAGCTGGATATATAGAAAGGACAGCTGATGCCTGGGGATGGGTGAGATTCCTCAGAGGGAGTTTAGACTTAGGGAAGGTATTTAATACTAAGTCTAATGTTATTAGCTGTTGGTTTTTTGTATGTTTGTTTGTTTTGTTTTTCTGGTTTTGGTAGATGTCTTTTCAGGTTAAGGAAGTTTGCTGAAAGTTATTTATTTATTTTTGGGGAGGTTGTTTTTCTTTTGCTTTGAAAGTTTTTTTTAAAGATTTTATTTATTTATATTTTTAGAGAGGGAAGGGAGGGGGAGAGAGAGAGAGAGAGAGAGAGAGAGAGAGAGACATCAATGTGCGGTTGCTGGGGGACATGGCCTGCAACCTAGGCATGCGCCCTGACTGGGAATCGAACCTGTGATGCCTGGTTCGCAGCCCGTGCTCAATCCACTGAGCTACACCAGCCAGGGCACTTTTGAAAGTTTTTTTAAAAAATCAGGAATGGATGTAGAATTTTTCTAGCAGCTTTTTCTGCATCTATTGAAATAAAAATAAAGAGATAAATAAATGCACCTACACTTAAAAACATAAAAATGAATAGTTAATAGGGTGATTATACTAATAGATTTTCAGATATTAAACCGACTTTGCATTCCATAGCTAAATGCCCATTTAGTCACATGTGTTATCCTTTATATTGTTGAATTTCGTAAGCTGAAATCTTGGCGGTATTTTGTGCCTTATGTTCAGGAGTGATATTGGTCCAGTTTTCTTTGCTATAATGTAATTATCTGGTCTTGTCATGTCAGGATAATGCTGGCCATGTAGGGTAAACTGAAAAGTGTTCTCTTCTGTTTTATGGAAGAGTTTGTATAGAACTGGTGTTATGTCTTTCTTAAATTTTTAGTATGACATATCTGGACTTGGGATTTTTTTTGTGGAGGAGTACTTTTTAAGTACAAATTCCATTTCTTTAATAGATATTAGAACTATTTCTAATCTATTTTTTTCAAGGCAGCTCACCTTTATTTTTTATTTTTTAAAGATTTTCTTTATTTTTAGAGAGAGAGGAAGGGAGGGAGAAAGAGAGGGAGAGAACATTGATATATGACAGATACATCAATCAGTTGCCTTTTGCACACCCCTAGCTGGGGACCTGACCCACAGCTCAGACATGTACCCTGACTAGGAATCGAACTGGTGACCTTTTGGTCTGCAGTCTGGCACTCAACCACAGAGCCACACCAACCAGGGCTCGAATCTATTTCTCTTAGTGAACTTTCATAATTTGTATCCTTCAAGGAATTGCCCATTTTATATGTTGTTGTTTTCTATTAATCTCTGCTTTCATTTTTATTATTTATTTTCTTTTGATTATTTGGGGTCTAATTTGCTTTTCCTTTTTTTTTTAAATTGTGGATACCCAAGTAATTGATTTTAGACTTTTGTAATATAAGCAGTTGTTGCTGAGAGAGCTATATTCCAGCCTCACGCCATGCCTGGAGTTATAGGTCTGTAAGCAGGAGAGAGGTGGCTGGGTGGGTGGTCACAGCACGGGGAAGATGCTGGCCCAGGGGCCGGAGACTGGGTTTCCCCTCGCCCCTCACTAGCTGTGTGGCTTCGGACTTAGACTCTCTGAGCTTCCATCTCTTCCATCTCTTGGGCTCTTGGAAGTGAAGTAGTTGATAAATATGACAGCACTTGGTCACCTGCAGGGGCCTCCCCAGACCAATGTGAAGGGGGGTTGTCGTGACATTTGTAATGACAATGGCTTTTTCTGTCTTTCCAGATCCAGAAGCAGCATGTACGCACCCATCCCCCAGAGGTACGCGTGCCCCATCCCCTTTCAACCTCCCCTCCTTCATTTCCAAGGGCTGCCTCTCCTCCCAGCACCCTCCTCTCCAGGCCTGCACGGCCTCTCTGCTCAAGGCCACCCCATTTCCCCCCACAGCAGTTCTCCATTCCCGGCATCAGTGAAGGACCCCGGCCTGCATGTGTGGCGGGTGGAGAAGCTGAAGCCGGTGCCAGTGGCCTACGAGAACCATGGCATTTTCTTCTCGGGGGACTCCTACCTAGTGCTTCACAATGGCCCAGAAGAGCTGTCCCACCTGCACCTGTGGATAGGTGAGGGGCTGTAGGGTAGGGGGGATCTGGGCCCTCGGGGCTGGCCTGGGTCTCACGGGCCTGGCCCTGCCCCCTCCCACTGCCCCAGGCCAGCAGTCATCCCGGGACGAGCAGGGGGCCTGCGCCGTGCTGGCCGTTCACCTCAACACCCTGCTGGGGGAGCGGCCCGTGCAGCACCGAGAGGTGCAGGGCAACGAGTCTGACCTCTTCATGAGCTACTTCCCGAGGGGCCTCAAGTACCAGGTCAGCCCGCCCTGCAGCTCCTCTCAGCCTGCCCCCCTTCCACCTGGTTCTCACCCTGCCAAAGGCCCAGGTCCCTCGGGGCCGGGTCCTCCCCACCTTTCTGCCCGTCTCCCTGTGGGATTGGGTATGGAGGTCCCTGGGCCCCCCGCCAGCCCACTCAGGCTGGCCATCTGGGCTGCAGGAAGGCGGAGTGGAGTCAGCATTTCACAAGATCTCCCCAGAGGCCACCCCAGCTGCCATCAGGAAACTCTACCAGGTGAAGGGGAAGAAGAACATCCGCGCCACCGAGCGGGCACTGAGCTGGGACAGCTTCAACACGGGGGACTGCTTCATCCTGGACCTGGGCCAGGTGGGTCGGCAGGGTGGGATGGAGCTCTCTGTATGGGCACCGTCTCTAAAAGAACAGGGACCAGGAGGCCAGGGGAGAAGGAGAGAAGCTGAGAAGTTGTAAGTCATTCCGAGTGGGGCTGCTCCAGCCTTAGCAACATCCCTGTATTCAGAAGGACAGAAACCTCCCTTTGCTATCAAGTCATTGCCTCTAACACTGGAGCCTCCCTCCTTTTAGAGCCATCGGACCTCAGAGTCAGCTGCCTGCTGGACCATTCATAAATCTATTCACTCCTATTTTCACTCAGTAGTCCGTGATGCCTACTCTGAGCCAGCCTGGGGACCTCTAATTGCTTGCCCCGGGGAGGCAGCCAAGGCCTGGCCTGTCACTTGCTGTAATCCGTGGCAGGATGTGATGAGAGTTCTAAGAGAGGCAGGGACGTGTGCTGGAGGAGCTTGGGCAGGGAGGGACTCCTAAACCTGAGCCAAAGCCAGTGTCTCGGGAAGGTGCCATTTGACTAGACCTTCACGGAGGGGAAAAGCCATTCTAGGCAAAGGGACAGGTGAGCTGAGGCACCGAAGTCAGGAAGGGTGTAGACATGCATGTTAACAGCAAGGACAGGGTGGGGACAGGAGCCATGGGATTGCAAATTGCTAAGGATGGGGAGACCCAGGAGGAGACTGAGAAATCTGGACCACTTCTTGTGGTGAAGATTTGGGCAGGAAGATCAACTCAGGAGCTGTGTGGAAGATGGACTGGAAGCAGTGAGATGGAGGCAGGAGGACCAGCTAGGGACAGGAGATGAGGGCCGTGCCCAGCAGGGGTGCAAGTGGGATGCTCGGGGATGGCATTCACTCATTCATTCGTTCATTCATTCAGTAAATAGTTATTTTGTGCCTAAATATGTGCCAGTCTGTTTTAGCACTGGGCATACAGCAGTGAATAAAGCAAAACAAAACAAAGTACTCATGCCCTAATGAAGCTTACTCTACTCAGGGGAGCTAAATTGTATAAAAGATAAAGATGGTGAAACATATGCTGATAAGCGATGTGGAGAAAAACAGTAGAGGGAGCCGGGGGGCTGGGCGGAGTGTTGTCGTTACCGTTCTCAGGCCTTCTTTAACCTGGGCCTCCACTTGCCTTCAGAACATCTTCGTCTGGTGTGGTGGGAAATCCAACATCTTGGAGCGCAACAAGGCTCGGGACCTGGCCTTGGCCATCCGGGACAGCGAGCGGCAGGGCAAAGCCCAGGTGGAGATCATCACTGATGGGGAGGAGCCTGCCGAGATGATCCAGGTAGAGGGGACATTGGGGTGGGTGGCCTCTGCTTGGAAGCTGCTGAGAGGCTGTGATCAGCTTGGGGACATGAGGGTGTTCGGTCGTAGATTGGGCGGAGAGGTGTCTGGGCCACTGCGTGTAGGGTGCCTTGTGATTCAGAGTAAAGTACCCCTGTGGGCAGATGGACCAGTGGCCTGGCAGGTGGGGCAGCTGGACCAGCCCTCACGCACCTCTGCTAGGCACCCTTGTGTGGGACAGTTGGCCCCACCAGAGCCAGTGGCCCCGAGTGTAATGGGCTGGGAAGGTCTGGGGCAGCTGCACAGGAACCCCTGGCAACCTGGCCTGCCCTGACTCCTGCAGGTCCTGGGTGCCAAGCCTGCCCTGAAGGAGGGCAACCCTGAGGAAGACCTCACAGCTGACCAGACTAACGCCCAGGCTGCGGCTCTGTACAAGGTGGATGTTCAGGGCCTGCCCTGGGGCCCAGGCAGTGGGTGGGAGCCTGATGCACCACAGGCTGAAGGCAGGGGAGAGAGCTGTGGGCGGTTTGGTCCAGGTGGCAGGGCGGTTTACCCGGGGCTGGGAGGGAGAGGTGGAGGGGAAGGGGATGGGTGCCTGACTCTCCTGAGGAGACATATGCTGTTTCACTTCCAATTCATTTTTGGAAGAGAATTGAAGGAGATATTGAGCTTTACTTTTTGACGTCTTTCTATTTATTTGTAATATGGAGTCCACTTAATTTCCAAATGAATTTGGTGCCTCTGGGCTGCAGTGATGAGTGTGATGTGAGGGTGGGTGCTGCCCTGGATTTGCCCATCCGAGCCTTTCTCCCTGCCCCCCCCCCCCCCCGTCTGCTCCTTGGGCCTGGGCAGTGGACCGGGGCTGTGGCGCAGGCAGGCAGCCCCCTCCGTGGACACAGGTTAGGATCGTGTGTTGGGAGGAGGAGGGTGATCCCATACCGCTCATCTGTGTTAACCTGAAGATATAAAGGTCTTTCAAACTGAGAGGCACCAAGCGTTTATTTGAAATCAAAAGAATAGCTATTTGAGACTCACTGATTCAGGCAGGAGCCCAGAGAGTGTTCCGATTAGGAGACAAAGGCAAAGGGTGTTTGAGAAAGGGAAGGGGAACAGTGACAGCAACAGCAAGAAGGCATTTCTGTCAGAACAGATAATAAAAGTGATGCTAATTCTGAATGTTTTTAATTTTCCGTCTTGCAGTCATCAGTCCAGTCGGCATCATACCTGCTTTCTTGTTATCTTTGCAAACAGTTCTTTGAAAACCAGAGTTGCTTAGGCCCAGTCTAAACGTTACTTTGTCCTATTTAACATTCCAAAAGTTTGAGGTATGCGGATGTGCAAGGCAGTTCCTCTGGGACCTCAGCTTCAGCTCCTTTTTAAAGTGGCCATGTTTGTTTATATTGTTTTGACACATCCTCCCCAAGGTCTCTGATGCCACTGGACAGATGCACCTGACCAAGGTGGCCGACTCTAGCCCCTTTGCCCTTGACTTGCTGATACCTGATGACTGCTTTGTGCTGGACAACGGACTCTGTGGCAAGATCTACATCTGGAAGGGTACGTGAGGCTCCCGCTCTCCAGCCCAAGACCTGCGCCTGCTCTAACCCAGCAGGCTTCCCATTAGAGGGCTGGGCCTGCCTGGCCACTTTCAGAAGACAGCCTCTAGGAGCCAATACTCCAGACCTGACCTCCAGACTGAGGGCTTTCTCTGTTCTGTTCCCACCCCCTAAATTCTAGGCAACTGTTCTGACCTTTAGCATATCTGAGGACTGAGGGCCTGGGAAAACAGAGCGCTGGACAACCCCTCTCCCACCCGCTTCCATTCTGATTCACTAGGTCTGGGCTGAAGCCCAAGAAGCCACCAGCACCCTGCTTCTGCCATTCTGCCTTGAGGTATAACAGGAATTTTAGATACATCGAGTATCCAGTGGGTAGTGCACTGGTAGGACTTGTCTCTCCGAGACATTGTTTTGGTTGGACAGAGAAACACTTGTGCAGAGGCCTGTTCCGTGGTCTGTCTGAAGTGCTGAAACAGAGCCGGGTGTCTGAGGGACCCTGGGAGCCTCGCGCCTCCTCCGCACTTGCCTTTTCACGAGCACGCCTTACCTCCCCGACCAGCTTTTCAACTGCTTGAAAGCAGGAGCCATATCATCTCTAGTGTCTTGATGGTATAATGTGTTTGCTCGGTAAATATCTGTGGGGTCAAACAAGGCCAAGAAGAATTTGCAGCCCTAGCTTGGTGAGAAGACAGAGAAGGGTTAGGTGTTCTAAGTGTGGCGGCTCCTAGGCGATAATACTGTCGCTTCAGGGAAGGGCCTGGAGCAGCAAGCAGTGTGGCAGGTTTCTGAGAGTTAAAGGACATATGCGCGCACGCGCGTGTGTGTGTGTGTGTGTGTCAAGCAGGGTGGATAATGCTACTAGGGCTGCCTTTCCCTCCTGCCACGGGGTACCTACCCATGGAACCAATTCCAAGCATGGGGGGGTGGGGATGGAGGCAGGGGTGTCAATGGACGTGTATTTAACCCCAAGGGAAGACCCAACCATTTAGGAAAGACAAGCCAGAGGAGAAGAAACAGGAAGCTCCAGCTAGGAAGAAAAGTGTCTTGTGGGTTGCTGGTCAAATCACAGGAAGTATCCACATTAATTTAGTCAGATTGTAGCTAACTGGGTTTTTCAGCCTGGGTGGTATTTTTACCAAGCAAGGGCTTGCTGCCAGACATGCGCAGAAGTCAATCCTATGGCACTGGCTTTTGAGAAGAGAAAAAAGCTTTATTGGGAAGTCGACCAGCAAGGAGACAGGGAGCAGGGCTCAAACCCACCTCCCAGATGGAGGGTTGGGGCTGGTAGGGGGCTGGGGAAGGACAGTCTGGCATCTGGAAGTGCTGGCAGGGCAGGTTCCAGCTGGAGGGCTTCAGCTCCCCACCTTTCTGGACAACAGGCCCTTCGATTCTGAAAAGATCCCCATGATCAAGTCCTGGTCACGTCTCAGCCTTTTTGGTTCCATGAGGTTGGGGCAAAACTGGTACTGGGTGTTACTGAAAGTCAAAATTTTCTCTGAATGCTTTGGCTGTATGACTTAACAATTTTGTTTTGTTGACCCTGAAAGACAACTCAGTTTTGTGTTAGAAACAGGATAAGGCCAGTTTGAGCTGGTTCTGCAGTTACAGTGTTAATGAACAAAACTTCAATCAGTAAATTTACAGATCATGAACAAGGCTGCACCCCAGCTGAGGTACTGAGGAAAGGTACTGAGTGGAGCGGCACAAAGTGCAAGTCTTCTATGGGCAGAAAGAGTGGGGGCAGCCCTGGCCGGGTGGCTGTTGATTGGACCACCATCCTGTATACCGAAAGGTTGTGGGTTTGATTCTCGGTCAGGGCACATACCTAGGTTGTGGGTTCTATCCCTGGATGGGGTGGGTGTGGGAGGCAACTGATCGATGTTCTATCTTGCTTACTTTCAAGTCAATAAATACATCCTCAGATTAGGGTAAAAGAAAAGAATAAGAGAGTGGGACAAAGAAGTGGAAAGAGTGGATGGTTTCAGGCAAGGCCACTTCCCCCTAGGGGGCGGCAGGGGTCTTACCAGCCAGATTACCTCACTAGTGCTGCCAGGCAATTCCAGACCTGGGTCGTTTTAAAATCCCACTCCTGTGAGAGGTTGAAACTGCCCTGAGGCTGGGTGTTAAGTCGGGTGGGGGGTGCTGTCACAAGATTCCATGTTGATGTTTATTTTTAGCACTGGAGAACCAACCCCAGTTCACTACATTGTTGCCTGGGAAAAATGCCTTAAGCCAGAGCCCATTTTGTGTTATAGGGACTGCGTATAGGCGAGAATTGACTCCGGTGTCTTCCTTTTTGTATGCTCTTCGTCGGCATAACTGTTAGCCCTTGTCTGCTACCTAGCACTATGGGAGTAAGACAGGAGGAAATCACCCTTCTGTCCTGGTCAGTTGTACGAAGAAGGCTCGATAATGGTGCAGTTGGGGCTGGAGGCGAGGGGTCCTGGAGTCGCATGGTCCTGGGGCCATGGCTCTACGCCTGACGCCAGGGCACACTAGTCCTCGTGACTGTTCCCGTGGCCCTGGTCTGAACAGGTTTTGGTGCTTAGAGTGGGCAGGGGAGCCGTTTCCATCTGGCCTGGAGCTGCCAGGTTGGGAGGTGTCGAGGGGCTGACTTCGCATCTCCAGGGAGCCCCTCAGCATTCTCAGCACCTCCTGGTCTGTTTGTTTTAAAAGTTGCCAGCCATTCTGTGGACCCCCTTAAGTCTCCTGAAGAAAAATGGCATGTGGGGTAGAAAACATTCCTGCTCTTGTGAAAAATCTCCTTCCTCTGATCCAGGGCGGAAAGCTAATGAGAAGGAGCGGCAGGCGGCCCTCCAAGTGGCCGAGGACTTCATCTCTCGCATGCGGTACGCCCCAAACACTCAGGTGAGGACACACCGGCTGCCCTAGCCTTCCTTGGGGGCCTCCCCATGGCCTCCTGCCCCTCAGATGGGACAAGAAGGGCAGGAAGGCCTCGGACATGATCGGGAACAGCGGGCCTCCCTACCAGACTCCCCAGTGGGGAAGCCCTTCTCGACCCTTAAAGATTTAAAAGTCTGTATTGTCTAAGAGGATGCTGGGCAGCGCTGCCTTGAGAGCCCAGAGAGTGGGCTCGCCTCCGGACAGCTTGTGCGCCTCCTCTGGGCCATTGCCCCGAGCCGCTACGGCCCCTTCTCACCCAAGCTCGGTGATTCCACAAGTCACTTTGAGGGGAGCTGGTGAGGCTCCTCTGTAATTGGTGCATCTGCCAAGCTTTACCTTTGTCCTGGAAGCAGTCTCCTTCCTCACTGGTGTCTCTGTAATGTTTTTCATCTCTTGTCTTATCTGGAGGGGCACCCTTGGCCTGGACAGCGTGGACACTGGCCCAGTGCCCAGCACCCTCCTCCGTGACTCTGGCCTTGCCTGGCGGAGGCAGAGATGGCAACCTTGTGAGCAAGATGTCTCCCTGCTGTCTCCGCAGGTGGAGATTCTGCCCCAGGGCCGTGAGAGCCCCATCTTCAAGCAATTCTTCAAGAACTGGAAGTAAGAGGAGCATCTCCCTGCGCCTACCTGCTTGCCTGTTTGCTTCTCCTCCTGCTGCCTGGTCAGCACCAAGGTGCCCCAGCAGCTGTTCAATAAAGGAGACGCGTGTCTTCCCCACTCTGCCGGCACCGCTTGCCCTGGGCTAATTCTGTCTGCCCTGTCTCCTCGCAGGGGCTTATTCCCATGCTGGGGTAATGTGGACCCCAGGGACAGTTCCCCGCCTCCGAGAGGCCTCAGCTGGTTTTTCGTAATTAAGGCAGAGGGGCCAGGAATCCCAGTGCGCCTGGCAGGTTCTGCCGTGAACCCTGCAGAGAGGTGGCCCAGTGCCAGGCCGCAGGATCACTTTCAGCCAGGGGTTCAGATCAGTCTCACGTTCCCAGCTGGGGGAAGGTTATGGCAACAGGCTGGGGATGCCTCTCTGTTCAAGCCAGTATTTCCCCAGCTGCCCTCATAAACCATTGCAAGGCAGCTCCCAAATGACATACACCCAGCAAGCAAAAGTGCAGACGTCTGGCTTGTCACTTTGTAAGCACATTGCATCAAGTATTACCAGTCTGATGAGCCTAGAGCCACCTCTGGTTGTGGGAAAAGCACAAGAGTCATGGGTCCGGTTCTCAGCCTGCCTCCCTGCGTCCTGGCTGGTTGCCTTTCCTTGTCTAGGCCTTAGTTCATGCTCTTTTGTAATTGGGTGGTGGCTGGAATGTCAGAGGGGCTAGATAGCTAAATAGGGGGGATACAGAGTAGCTCCAGGACATTGCCATCCTGGAGGGCATGGGTGGGGGAGCAAGATGGGGTTGTGTCTTCAAGGTCTGTCTGGGCTCGTGCATCTGCAGGGTCATCTGGCTTCTGAGCTCTGACATGCTCGATTCTTCCATCCCAAACAGAAATTCTGAACAAGTTCATCCTGTTGATTTTGTGCCAAGAAGCATAAAAGAGTCAGCTCCCTGCATATCCCTTTCTCTCTGCACAGAGACAGCCAGTCATCCATCCACCTGACCATCTCCACAGAGCATGCACTGGGGATTTTTTAAAACACTTTTTATTGTTTTTTAAAGATTGTATATATTTCTTTTTAGAGAGAAGGAAAGGGAGGGAGAAAGAGGAAGAGAAAAATGGACATATGAGAGATTTGGTTGCCTCTTGCGTGCCCCAGCTGGGGACCTGGCCTGCAACCCAGACATGTGCCCTGAGTGGGAATTGAACTAGTGACCTTTCAGTTCGCAGGCTGGTGCTCAATCCATTGAACCACACCAGATTTTTTTTTTTTTCTTTGAACACTGCTCTGCCATCTTGACCAGAAGCTCCAGGGATGATCTCACGAAGGGGAATAAGGGCCGCACCAAACCTGTGGCTCTGACGTTTTTAGGGCTGTGAAGCATTTTAATTCTCCCATGACAGGCCTAGGCAGACCTGTACACACCAAAAAATGTAGATTTTTTGCATCTACTCTCAGAGGGCTTTTACACACCTCCCCCAAACGGTCCATCAACAGAACTGCAACTTCACCCCTGGGCTATGTTGTTGCTAGTGTCCCAGGGTGTGAAGCAGTGGGCACTGCTATGTGGAGAGCACTGTACGGAGAAGGATGCCTGCAGAGGCTGCTGGCCTCCCTCCAGTGGAGGCCCACTTGGCCTGGGCCCTCGCTGTGCTGTGAGTATTCACGGTCAGGTCTGCTGAGTTGGCCTCCTGGTGTTAGAGCAAGCGAAAGGAGTCTGCAGGAAAGGAACCACTGAACCTGACACCCCCCATGGAGGCCGAGCTGCGGCCTGTGTTCCAGCCCCACCAGTCTCCCTGCCATCTCTGCTGGGCAGCTAAGCACCCTGGGCTGGAAGAAGTGTGGTGAAGGATCAGTTCAGGTTGGCAAAGGTGACACAGGCAAACCACAGGCTCCATTTGCAGTCCACCCTTGAGGCATCCTGCTGAGAGCGGTGACTAGGACCCTTCCACACTTGGTGGCCGTGTGTTGCCCCCACCTCTGTGATGGGTGGGCCCTGCCTCCTGAGGGTTGGATTTGGAGAGGCCTGCAGGGCCTGGACAGTGGTCTCCTGTGTCTTGAAGGAGGGCAGAGGTCAGGAGAGCAGCGTAGTGGCTCTCCTGCCCGCCCGTCTGCAGCTCAGCCCTTGTGTGAATGGAGCAACACAGCCAGCTTCCCCAGAAACGAAAGTAGGAAAACCAGCGTGGACGCTTCACATCAGTCAATCTTAACAAGAGTCAGGGGCACCTCGCCTGCTGGCTGGAGTGTACAAGAGTCTCTGGACCTGCAAGTGCGGGGTGGATGTCATGTGAACTCAGTGGGAGTTTGGCCGGGGCAGAGCAACCTCTCCTGGAGCCCACGACCCCTGCCTTGGCCCGCTGGAATGCCTGGCTCTAACAGGGCCCCAGGAAGGCGCAAGGCTCGTCTTGGAGGAAAACATGTGGAACCATTATCCCAGAACAACTCTTTTATTCAGTAACTGCTGATGTGTGAACGTCCTCCTTCCCTCAACCAGACTAGAAAACCATCTCTGATGGGAACTGTGCAGGCTCCACGGGGAAGCCCAGCTGGGAGGCGGCTGGGCAGCAGTGGAGACAATACAGGGAGGAGAGATGGGGGAGAGGAGAGTGGGATAAATGCAAGGCCAGAAACCCCAGGGGAACCCAGGTACTGGCCTGCTGGATGGAGGACAGTAAAGCCAGCCCAGCTCCTGCCTTGGGTAGCTTAGTCTGGTTCATGCTGCCCCCTGTTGGCTGCTGCCGCTGCCAGCTTCTCCCTTCAAATTCTAACTACCCTGTGTTCCTGTCTGGGCCCTGTTATGGCCAGCACGGGCCTGAAAGCCCTACTTAGGGATGTCCTTCAATGTGGGCATGCGTGGAACATCCAGATGGGGCTCTCCCCCTCATGATCCTTTCACTCTCATCAAGATGACCTGGAACCCACTTGGTAACTTGTGGCCCATCTAAGGTTCCAGCAAAGTTCTTGCTCGGAGGCAGATCTGTAGTGAGTGGGGCAAGTCTAACTGCCCAATGTGTCATGAGGACATGGGTCCTCGGCTCCCCTGACCAGGCCTGGGAGCTGCCTACGTCCCTTCTGCTGAGATGGGAAGGGGCCTGGCCCAGGCAGAGTGCTCCTGACATGGCCTGCCTGCAGCCCAGCCTTGCAGTCTCTTAGCCAGCCAGCCTCGGGTTGGTCAGCTCAGCCGTGTGCCTTCGGAGGACAGCGGGGGCAGGTCACACACGCCCGTGAAAGTGAGATCCTTGGAGCAAGAGGCCTGTGCCCCATAGCACGTCTGTGCTGCCAACAAGGAGGCCTGTCCCTTCGATACACCGGCCAAGTAGATCTCCAGGGTCTTGAACAGCCGCCTTGGGCTCTTCTTGGCCAACGCTTCCAAGTCTGGAACAGAAGACACTGGGGAGCAAAAGGCTTAAGGGGGCTTTGGACTGCACAGTCCGGCGCCCAGCAGCTCAAGCGAGTGCCCCCAAGCCAGAGCCTATGGAGAGCAGGTGAAGGAGACTTTTAAGAGGGGAGCTCACCAGAGGGGAGATCAAGGAGCCAGATGTGCCCCAGGGGCCACACACTGCCTTCGCCAGGACAACGGCGACTTTGAACAGTCAGACCAGTGTCAGACCCCGCTTTGACTCAGAAAACAGGATCACCATGGGTATGAGGGCAGAAATGCAGGGGATGGTAGCAGAGAAAGGAGAACTATCAGGCCCCAGAGGGTGGGCTGGAAGGGGACTACAGCCAAAACCAGTCCCGCCCCCACCCTGGGGCCCCTGAGCCTGGGGACACTAGCAGTTCAGGAGCGAGGTCTCCCCAGAAGAAAGAGCACACCTTTGAGGACAAAGCCTGAGTCCGAGATGGTCTTCTGCTGTGTCTTCCAGACCTGAGCGAGGTGGAGGAAGGTGGCGGCATAGAAGCTGTTCACCACAGGGATCACCTTCTGCTGTCGATTACACTCCCTGCAGGACAAGGGAGGTCATCCGCTCAGCAGGGGATAAAAGCTGACACCTGGGCGCCCTCCCCCACTATTCTCCTAGGGGAGCCGTTCCCCAGACAGCCTTCGCATCTGAGGCAGGCTTGGGGAGGAGAGATGGGCTGAGAGGCTGGCACGGGTGCACAGGGACTTTGCCGAGTGCCCCCAGAAGCCAGCAGGTGAGGAAGAAAGCTGGGGAGAATGAGGCAGGGAGGGAGGGAACCTGGCCCTGTGGGTCACTAATGAGCTGGGCGGGGGGCTGAGTGACTCACCTGGAGAGACACTCTTCCCTTAAGGCCTGGATCGCAATGCGGGTGATGTTCACGGACATCAAGCAGAAGGGGAATTGCTGCAATGAAAGTGGTACCAGGTCAGCGGCAGCCCAAGTCTTGCCTTCTGTTTCCCATCTTCCACAGGCCAGTCCGGCCTGAGGGCCATGACAACAGTCACAGCCCAGAGGCAGCTGTGATACTAAGGTGCTTACACCTAATGTTCACCCTGACCGTCTCATCTTACAGATGAGGACACTGAGGTTCAGTGACCCTGAATATCTCTTCCTAAGGCAGCGGAACCAGGATTCCAACGGAGGTTAATTCACTCCAGAGCTGGTTTGCATAACTCCTGGGAGAGTTCTCCCACCTCTTCAACATCCTGATCCATTAGCTCTCATAGGCCTTCACCAGACCTATCCATGTGCCACCCAAGGACTGCGTCACCCCCTGGGGCTAGGATGAACACAAGAGGAGTAAGGCCCAGGTACCTAACTATCACTTCTTCCCTTGTCTAGGCTTCTAGTTATTTGACTGCGCATAAGCATTTCATCCAAAATCAGAGAAGATGCAAACAGGTAGAAAGTCAGCCTTGACTTGCTGGCACACCCCCTCTCTCCTAAGTTTCGGAGAGGCCTCGAAACTGGCTGTGAAGCCCAAACTCCCCAGAGGGGGGCAGTACAGAGTACAGCCAGGGCATGTCACCAGGATGGGCCTCAGGATCCCCTGGGCGGGAGGGGGCGGGAGGGGGGGAGTCCACTGCAGTGCTTTATTTTTGGAGAAGCAAATTCCTTCCTGTTTAATAACAAACAAGCAGATGAAAAGTTTTTGCATATTACTTGTTAGTTCCCACTGTTGCACACAGACAAGGACACACACTGAGAGGGACTCACAGATCAGTGCGTTCCTTGGGTAGAGCCAGAGAGAGTCTGTTTGTCCCATCTACTTTCCCTGAGAAGAAAACTCATTACATTATGATGTGCTGCGCTGTCCCGTATGGACATTTAAATTTCAGTTAATTGTGAGTTATACAAAATTTAAGTGCCACTCTTCAGTCATCCTAGCAATATTTCAAGTGCTCAATAGTTTCAGCTGCTGAGCTGCTGTATTGGACACTGCAGACCTAGAATATGTCTGTTACCGGCGAGGGTCCAGTCAGTCAGCGCTGACGGAGCTGTAGAGGATCTTCGGCTCCTCGGTGTCTGAAGACTTTCCTCAGGGTCTTCCATGACACCTGGATCCCAGAGCTTAGCCTTGCCACCCGCTAGCTGTGTGTCCTTAGGAAGGCCACTCACAGTCTATGAGACTCAGCTTTCCTATCTCTCAAAATCAAGAGGCAAATAAACACTGAGTTAACGCAGCAGGCCCGAGACTGCTGTCCTCAGAAAGGCCTGCCTACAAGGTTAGCCCTTGGCTAGCATTTGGGAACTTGGGTTTTGAGATACTCCCACCATTCCCTCAGCATGACTTGCTGCGCCTAAATTCTTTGTGCAAATAATATGGTTTGTGTTAAACACCTGCTTCCCCTTCTAGAATTCTGTTATGTGCTAGTCAGATGGGGCCTGCACGACCAGCTCCCAAAAACCTCAGGCACTGACTTTCTAGTGAGCTCCCCAGGTTGGCAGCATTTCATCTGTTGCACAATGTGACGCCAGAGGCGTTAAGTGTGTCCGGTGTGACTCCACTGGGCAGGGCTCTTGGAAGCCTGCACCTGGTTTCCTTCGGATGTCGTCCCATGCACTTCTTCCCTTCACTGATTTTGCTTTGGCTGTGCTAAATCATAGCTGCGAGTCCTCCCAGAGGAACCTGAGGGTTCCTGGGGACCCCGACACCCCGATACAAGGGCCATGCTGGGTACCATCAAGACACTAATCAGTATAAAAATTCTATGAGATAGCTTTTATTACCTATGGTTTACATAGTCTGTTATCCCACCACCTGCCTCACAGAGGTGCTCTAAGGAGCAATTTAGATCACACATGGACAGCGTCAGCCTGAGTAGGTGCTCACAAACATTCATAATTATTAGTGTTGCCTCAGTGTGTGTGGCTGAGGTCATTTATACCGTCATGGATTGCCTGTTTAATTACCATATATACTTGCATAGTATCACCCCTTCCCTTGAGTTTTTTCAATCTAAAAATAAATAAGGGAACAAGAATATGGTAGCAACATAATTAACAGAAGATTCAAACCTAGTGCTCATTCACTTTCAGGAACACTCTTTTAAAGCCCACTTACTAAAAAGCAGTGAAAATCTGGAATTCAGATGTGTCTCCTTTCCTTTGGCAGTTCCCTTGGATCTGAAAAGTGTCCCTTTGCTCTAAAATACTACACTGCTGGGTGTAGGGAACTGACTAACAGCAGAGGAAACCAGACCTGGACACTGGAGTTTCCATTTAAAATTTGACTTTTTTAGCCCTGTCTCCAGCTGTGGGTGTGTGAGAAAGAACCAACGGATATCTCTCTCACACCTTGATGTTTCTCTCCCTCTCTTTATCTCTAAAAGTAAATAAATAAAATCTTAAAAAAATAGAATTTCACTTCTCTTCATGCCTCATGTTTGGGCTTGAACACCTTTGAGTACTGAAGAGGAAGACCAGATCATCCTTGGTGGCTGCCGACATGGCCCCATCGCTGGAGATACCAACTCAGTACTTCTGGGGAGGGTCCTGGCCATCTGCACCCCCGAGTGTCTCTGAAGTGTGTTGCCGGCAGAGAACCACTGCTGTCAGGTGCCCGCCCACAGCCTGCCAGGAGATGTGGGTCGAAGGCCCAGCCTCACTGCTTACAAGCTACCCAGCTCTGGGAAGAAGTACTTCACCTCTCTGATCCTCACACTGCTTTGCTGTGAAAAGGAGATTCACAAGGATCATTTCTGCCCTACCCCTCCGTAGGCTTGTCATGCTGATGCGATCAAATGGATGGAAATCACATGGAAAACTATACAAATTGCTGTGTGTGAGTAAGTATCACTACAACGTGCATGCCTGCGGTTCATCCCCATGGCCTGCATCTCACGGCGTCTGCTGCAGCACTCCTTCCTTCTCAGGACAGCGTGGGCTGAGCGCTTCCACACTGCTGGGACCCATGGGGTCCCTGGGGGCCCTCTCCCCAGTGTTTCTAGTCTGGGGCCATTCCCCTTTGGAGGATGTACCATAGGCACCTGAAACTTTAGTCTCCCCGTCGGAGAGAAACAGGACTGGCTGTCGGCAGGGCTGTATCCCCCAGCTGTCACTCCAATCTCACATTTGCCTCCTAGAAAACCCTGTGTTTTCAAGATTCATAGGATCTTTTTTTTTAAACCAAAAAAGTCTCTATTTTTAAAAAATCTGTAAGACTGATAAACTGCAAGCTAGACTGATTGAGGAAAAGAGTGGACATAAATCACCAGTATTGGGAGTGAACAAGGCCATATCACTGCAGAACCTGAAGACATTGAAAGGATATTAAGAAAATATTGTGAACAATTTTATGCTAATATATTTTACAATTTAAGTAAAATGGGCACATTCCTTTAGAAAAAATTACCATAACTGATTCAAGAAGAAGTAGAAAACTTGAATAAAATTTTTATTTGTAATTAAAGATATTCCCATAAAGATGCCCTGGCTGGTATGGCTCAGTGGATTGAGAGCTGGCCTGGGAACCAAAGGGTTGCCAGTTCGATTCCCAGTCTAGGGCACATGCCTGGGTTGCAGGCTAGGTTCCCAGTAGGGGGCGCACAAGAGGCAACCACACACTGATGTTTCTTTCCCTCTCTCCCTCCCTTCTCTCTAAAAATAAATCAATACAATCTTTAAAAAAAGAGAGAGATAGATTTCCATAAGGAAAAGTTTTAACAATTCCTCTGCTACTCTGTACCAGCACCCATCTGTTTCTGTCTCTTAAGCAGGGGTAAGATCCATAGCCTCTTGAGATCAAGTTTTATTTTAAAACCTTGGAATTACTAATAGTTCAAGGAATATATATATATATATATATATATATATATTCCTATACATATACATATATACATTCCTATGCATATACATACATACATATAGATAGATATAGATATAGATATATGCTAAACAGGATCTTACAATTATTTAGGCCAAACCCCTTAATTCACAAAACAGCAAACAGGCATACAGAAGTTCAGAGACTTGCCTCAAACCACAGCTAAATGATACCTATACCAGCCCTCTTACTTAATAAACTACTGTTTTTCCATATTTTCTGACATGCATACGAGAGTACTGTGGAATAAATAAAAACCCCCAGCAAACTCCACAAAGGCCAGCAAGCGCAGGGATGAACAGACTGGTCAGAGTGGTCAGCCTGGGTCCGTGAAGACCAACTGCCCAGTGCTCCTCTTGCACCTTGCTGTTCCCTGTCTGGGATGCTCCTCCCTCCGCGTTTACATGCTTGGAACCCTCAACTCGTTCAGGCCTATCCTTGAAAACAAATGAGGGAATTGGCAATAACCCTCTGCTCTGGCTTCTATATTTATGCAGGAAGGTCTTCCGAGAGTCTTTATAAATCCCAAGAAAGGAGAAACGGAGATTTGAGGTGATTTATAGGAAATCATCAGCTGTGGGACCATGGGCAAGCCATTTCCCCTCTCTGGGTCTCTATTTCCCTACCTCTAAAACGAGGGCTGGCCCAGTGATGGCGAAGACACTCAACACCAGGAGTCTGTTGTAAGGAACGAAGCAGAGTCAGTGCGAGAGACCACACTGTTTCATAAGCTAACTGGTACAGTTCTCAGATCCGACCCGGACATCAGCCCCTGAATCACGATGACCACAGAATACGCCACATTCTCGCTTGTGGGGTCCTGCTGTGGCTCAAGACCTGGTACTCATGAAGTCCCGCTTCTGCCTCCGCCAGTGTTTCCTGCTGTACACAGGCACATGTGAAGTCTTAAGATTTAATGAGTGTTTTTCCCCAAAGACACAGATATATATAGTAAACATTATACATTAAAAAGTGCCTAGGTGGCAGGAACTGTATAATTACTTGTTTTATAGTTAAGAAGTTTTAGATTCGAAGGCCTACTTTACTAAGGTTGTGTGTGTGTGTGCACAAGCATGTATTTCATGGATTTAAAACATAAGATATATTTATGTATGTATGTATTATAGATAAGATGTAAAAATATATTTTTACTTTTCAAAATCAAATTAGTTTGATAAGTAACACTCACTAAATGACTAATGCGCTTGGCACTTTACATAGCTTATTTTTTTTAAAGATTTTATTTATTTATTTTAGACAGAGGGGAAGGGAGGGAGAAAGAAAGGGAGAGAAACATCACTGTGTGGTTGCCTCTCACACACCCCCTACTGGGAACCTGTCCTACAACCCAGGCATGTGCCCTGACTAGGAATTGAACTGGCGACGTTTCAGTCTGCAGACCAGCGCTCAATCCACTGAGACTTACAAGGGCATACATAGCTTATCTTCAATTTAGAATAATTTTACAGGGTTGGAGTTGCATTCACATGTTACAAAGGAAAAAAACTGAGGTCCTGGGACTTAAGGATTAACATGGTCAACAACACTTGTTGCACCTCAGGCCTGCCCAACTCTAGCCTTGTAAGATAAAATGATCTGATTGAAATGCTGCAGGTCGGACCTTCAGCCACTCATTCCCAGGCTCCTCTCCCTCAGGCAGCATAAAGGCACACCGACTGCCTGGTTCTATGAAGGGCTCCTGAAGACCTCTCCTACCAGAGTCGGGAGTGAGCCAGCAACACACACATAACTAGCTCAGTCCACTGAGAGGCCCTAGAAGGAGTGAGATCTTAATAGTATTGAGAATGCCTGATGCTCAGATCTTATTTTCTAAATATCATTCTCTAATTTAAGGAACAAGGGTTCCTTGGAGAAGTGGTTGATTCCAGGGCTGGGAATTATTCAGGGAAAATACAAGATAAAGTTAGATGACCTTTTGATGTCCAGAGAGTAAAAGTTCTCAGGATAGGGCATGGTGAAAGGGACACTGTGCAAGAACGCTGCCTGCAAAATGGCCCTGCAAAAATGGCCAAAGATGGAACAATGTGAGCAACGAAAGAAATGATAATGCTCGGTTATAACTCATAGAGTTAAAAAAAATCCGTGAGTCCACGCTGATACAAAAAGTAACTGAATAATAGAAGAGCACAGACAATTATTCTTACAAACTTTATTAATTCTTATAGAATTAATAAATGTAGGAGGATGAGGGAAACAGAAAATTGGCATTAGAATGAAGTTTGAGGAGAAACAGGATATTTGCACAGTCACAAATTATTTTCCTCAACACAGTTATTAATCACGGAGGGAGAAACAGCGACTTCCCAGTGCAGACCCCGCAGCTACCTCCTTATCCACGTGGTCCAGGCTGGCCTCGCCAGCAGTGAGACATGCTGGCATTACGTGCTCCTGACACCAGGCGCGGAGAAGGGCACGTGACATCTGCGGCATCCTTACGAAAAGTGCCCAACCTCAACTTAATGCTGGTACAGCAAACGGAACCCTCCCACTTGCTCTTGCCTTTCCATTACAGCTGGCGGCTGCTCTGCCTTTCCAGGTGCTCCAACTAAAGACCACCGACTCCTCTCTTTTTCTTACGCCCACATCCAGTCCATCAGAAAAATATGCTGGATCTACTCTCTTAAGCCCATACACTTGAGATTCTATACCCAGCGTTGGACCATCTCACACCACCTCCTCTGAAAACACCACGCTCCAAACCACCACCACCTCTGACTTGATTGTAACACCCTAGAACAGTGACTTTCAACCTTCACTGTATCATCTCACGGCACACATAAACTCATTACTAAAAATCTGTGGCACTCCAAAAAATACATTTTTTTGTTGAGCTGACAAAAAAAATAGGTATAGTTTGATTCATTCACACTGGATGGCTATTGTTGTGTTGTTGACTGGTATCATTTTCTAATTTGACGGGGAAAAGACGTCAGTGCCCCTGACCAAACAGTCAGGTGCTGCGTGTTTTAAAAAGTCTTGCAGCGCACCCATGTGCCTCTTTGTGGGACGCTGGTTGAAAATCACTGCCCTTGACTATCTTCAACCTGGCAGCTGGTGGGATCCATTAACAAATTTCAAGCTGAATCATGTACTCCAGGCTGCTGAAAACCCTTATTCTGCTCAGAGTAAAATCCAAAGTCCTTATCATACCTACCAGGCACTATGCCATCTGGTCCCTCTCACCTGGGGACCTCCTTTCCTCCCGCCAACCCATCGTCCTTCCGCTCCAGCTGGCTTCCCTGCAGCTCCTTCCCATGCAGGACACACTCCCTCTGTGGGCCTGTGCAGCAGCTGCTCCCTCCGCGTGGAATGAATGCTCTCCCCCTAGAAACCAGCTCGGCTAACATCCTCCCCTCTTCATGGCCTGTTGTAAGTCTTGCCCTCTCATGAAAGCTACCGTGACCACACCATGGAATACTATAACCCCCTCCCCACATTCTCCAAGCCTTACCCCACTTGTGCTTTTCTCCTTAGCACTTATCACCATCTAACATAGCCCATAATTTCTGTATGTATTATGCTTACTGTCTTGTCTCCTTTGCTAGAAGCATCTTTGTTTTGCTCCATGATGTATCTCAAAGCATGAAGAGCAACAACTAGCAAGGAGATGCTGAATAAGTATTTGTTTAGTGAACGAATTCCAGGTCCCATGAATCTGGGATAGATGAATGGCAAGAACAGGTCAAATCTGTTGTTTTTTTTCTTTAAAGGAGGGAGTACCACTTTTTACTAGCTGCGGAAAACATCAAACCCAACCCCAGAGAGCAGGCCTGGACAGACACCTGGGCCTGCAGGAGCTGCTTCTGGCCTGTCAGTACATCCACACGTCACCTGACCCTCAGAGGCAGACTCTCGGGGGCACACAAAGGCTGACTCTCCTCCTTCAGGCTCAGGGGTTTCCTCGGGGAGTGTGAGGAGAAACACTAACATCACAATTATGCCTAGTGCTTTTGTACATGACCTTGTGTAATCTTCCCAACTATCCAGCTGATGTTTCCAGGATTTCCGCTGCCCAGATGAGGAGCCCAAGACTCTGGAACTGAGGTGACGCCTGACACACATGCTAATGAGCGGCGGAGCTCAGATTCCAGCACCAACAGGGGAAGACCACGCCTGCTTCACCTCAGCTGTCCTAAGAGCCCTCAGCGACCCAAGATTCTACCTGGGAGGCCTGCCTGGCAGCTCAGAAGAGCCCTGTGCCCCGTTCTCAGCTCCCCAGCCCTCCCTGCTGGCTTCCCACCAAAGCCCCACCTGGATATGGTGACGAGACAGGCGGAAAATCTCCTGGGCCATCAGCAAGGTCTTTGAGTCCATCACCAGGTACAGCAGATGCAGGAGGGCAAGGAAGCCCGCTCCTCTCAGGTCTGTGGCTGGATTTGCTCCTATAACGGAAACCACGAGGAAACTGAGGGTGATGGGGAGCAATACTTAATGCAACTCCTGCTCCTGTGAGCTTCAACGACTTAGTCACAGGCCAAGTGGAGAGAGCCTAGACTTCCCCTAACTAGAACTAGATGCCCTTAGCAGGGCAGTCAGAAAAGTGGGACTTTTATCCTTTCCTGGGGCTAAGGAGCCCCCCCGCTCCCTCTGGGGTATCAGTGAATGTGAAGTGGATGCCAGCAGGGTTACATGGGAACAGTGAAGAGGCACTCCAGCCCCTACCAGCCCGTGGTATCAGTGGGTGCCAAGTGGGGTAACTGGGTTTCCACCCCCACCTGGCAGTAGTGAGGTGATATGCCCCTTCCCCACTGGCTCAGTATCAGAGGAGTCCTGCTAAAACAGAAGATTTGAGGAAGACCCAGAGTGTCATTACACGATACCCAAAATGCCCGGGACACTTGTTACACAAAGAGCTAGGAAAATCTCAATTTGGACGAGAAAAGACAATCAGTAGACAGCAACACTGGGAGAACACCGAGGTTTGAATTAGCTGGTAAGGAGTTTAAAGCAACTGCTGCAGGCAGGATGAATGATGGCCCCTCCAAAGACATCCCTGTCCCAAGCCCCGAAACCTACCTACAGGTAGTGTCGCAGGCCAAGGGGGAATTAAGACTGCAGGTTGCTCGTCAGCAGATAAGGAAAGTATCCTGGATTGTCTGGGTGGGTGGGCCCAATGGAAGACGTGAAAAAGGAAACGGAGATCTGAGAGCAGATCCAGGCTCAGAGATGCTATGAAGGAGGCAGGCAGGCGGGCAGCCTCTAGAAGGGGAAGAAGGCAAAGAAACAGACCCCCTCCTGAAGCCCCCCAGAAGAATGCAGCTCTGCTGCCACCTTGCTCTCACCCCAGTGAGGCCCGGGTCAGACTTCCGAACCACAGACTGATCAATCTGTGTTGTTACAGCGACTAAACTCGGGATAGCACTTTGCTGCAGCAACAATAGAAAACGACCACCGCAGTTATCATAAAAGTACCTTTGATAAATAATTACTCACTTAGAAAACAAATGAAAAAAAAAAGTCTCAGTAAAGAAATATCAGATTTAAAGAACCAGATAGAAACTTCAGAACTAAAAAAACAACTAAAATTAAGAACTTGATGGATGGGCTCCACAGCAGAAGAGATACAACAGGAAAGAATCGGCGACCTTGAGGATAGAACAATATAAATTACCCATTATGAAACAAGAGAAAAAACAAAACAAAATGAACAGCACCTCGGAGATCAATGTGCTATAACAGAGATGAAAAAAATAATAACAACGGAGCCTGGGGGACGTGTGCTACAGCAACAAAGAGCCAGCCTTTGCGTCACCGGAGCCCACACGGGTGGGGCTGAGAAGAGTCCTCGAAGCAGTCACTGATGAACATCTGCCAAGTCTGGCAACAGACATAAACCTACAGAGTCAAGACGCTGAGCAAACCCCAAATGGAATAAGCCCAAAGAAATCCACACCTAGACTCACCCTAAGCAAACTGCTGCAAACCAAAGACTCCCCCCCCCAAAAAAAGAAGAAAAGTTTTTAAAAAAGGAAGAAAAGAAAAATATCTGGACAATGGAAAGGGAGAAAAACAACTCCTTAACCAGCAGGGAGAAATCATTCAAATTACAGCAGCTTTCTCACCAGAAACAAACAGGACCAGAAGGAAGCAGCACATTTTTCAAGTGCCGAACAAGAACCGCCACCCTGGAATTCTATACCCAGAGAAATTGCCCTTTAGGAGTAATGGGGCAATCGAGTCGTTCTCAGATGAAGGAAAACCAAGAGAATTTACTGCCAGTAGACCTACATAAGGAAACGGCTAAAGGATATTTCTGGAACAGAAAGGACATGATAAAACAAGGAATCTTGGAATATCAGATGGGAAGAAAGAACAATGAAAAGAATAAATATATGGGTAAATACAACAGATTCTGCTTCTTCTCTTGAGATTTTTAAATTGTTTAATGGTTGAGACAAAAATCAAACGCTCGTGGATTTTCAATGTAAACAGAGGAAATATTCAAGACAATTATAGATGAGGGGGACAAAGGGCTTAAACATGTCGTCAATACAGGCAGACTGCCCATTAACTATGGGTGTATCGAGTTTCCTTTTTAAATCAAGATATTTTTCTATTCTACACAAGTGTGATCTGATTTTGAAAAGAAGAGTAGCACAATCCAACACCAGGTGAAATCCTTTTGTTTCACTCAAAAACAAAATTTTCATTCATATTCAAGGAAAAGAGTTAAAAGAAAAAACGAGGTTCTACATCACATCACTCTGACGGCTCCCAGCTCACTCAGAGAAAGTGCTTTACAATAGCCCACAAGGCCACTGCTGGCCGCCTCTCCTGTCACTCTCGCCTCCGCCTCGGCCGCACAGTTCATCCGAGTTCAGCACGCTTCGTGTGAAGGCCTTTGCATTCGTTCCACACTCTCCCTGGACGCCCTCCTTCCCTCAGATACCCCGTCTCATGGTGCTGGCATGACAGGAGGAGGACTGACTACCTGGGCAGTCACTCTAGTCCTAGAATCAGAGGTCCAGGAACAGAAGCAGAACCATTCCTCTCTCTTACCCTGAAAGCCCAGATCTTCCCAGTGATCTCCGAGGAGGGCACAGTCAAACTTGGAGCCCGTCAGCTTCCTGTAGATGGTCTGGAGGACTCGGCCGTGCACTGGGTCTTGGCTATCCAGGCCACCTGCCCCAAGACACACGCATGCTCTCCGTTGGATTGCCCTTCGGGGGAAGGCTGAGTGCTTCTCAAGGTAGGTCCAGACTGTACTCAAGACACCCTGTTCTCCCTGATGCCTACCCCTCCATTCCTGCTCCCCACGCCAACACGGAAAATGCAAGACCCTTGGGGGAGGCTCCGTACCAAGGTGGGCCAACAGTGCTCTGACCTCACCAGTGCACTCACACTGAGCAATGGTCAGGACCAAGTCCCTTTCTTCACGGAGGCCCTGGTGGAGCTTTGGAGGCCCGAAGAGGCAGTGCCGGAGGGCAGCGAGCCCAGTCCGTCGGACTGTTGGCTGGATTCTTTTCTGGGGAGAAAGTTGCAGGTCATGGGCAGCGTGCTGGGTTCACCTGCTTTGATGAACTCATCATCAGGCTAAGTACAGAGACTATTCTTGCAGAAAGAAGTGGTTCCCGTAGGCTGGTTTCTGGGCCAGGGAAAGGGGGCAGAAGCGTGAAGCACCTGTGGAATCCCTGGAGACAGGCCCTCCCAGCTCCCAGGTTCTTTGTAACAGAGAGAGAGGTCCCAAGCCTAGGCATTATCAGTCAGTTGTCTACATTTGGTCCTTCAGGCTCTTCCAGAACTAGCGATTCCAGTGACTGCCACGGAGGCTAGAGAGCCCTGGCTGTGGGGACTCCCCGACGTGGTCTCTCAAACACCAGACTGGGCTTCCCATCAGGGCTGCTTGCACGTAGCCTTTGTGTGTCTGTCTCTGTCTCTCCACAAAGGATATACTTTATAAAATCTAGCAGCACTCTCAAATTCCAGGATGAGACAGCCAGTGGGGGCGAGAGTTTAGTGGAGACCTTTCTGGAGCTAGATTCTTCAGAGGGGCAGCTAGAGCCTGTACCACTGCTACAACCAGCCCTTCCCATACCAGGCAGCGCTGACTTCTCATCACTCAGGGCCACTGCCCCGGGTCTTTTAACAAACTGATTTGGGCAGCTTCTGGCAACCTGACTCCTGTCTTCTTAGCCTCTCTCTTGGGCCAGGTTCCAGGTAGAAGATCAGAAATCCCATTCCTCTAAACTTACTCCTGGTCACTCAAGATGCCCCAGAAAGCTTGCCAGCTGTTAGTCTCAATATGCTTTCTTTTCTCAATCCCACATAGTTTTTTAAATTCCCAGATGGCTTCTGATACCTTGAAGGAATGGAAGATTTTCTTACATTAGCCACAAATAACTCAGCTCTCTGGACAGTCGGCCTTGTTTCCCCAAGGAACTACCTAGCATTTGACTCCAGACCTCCCCATCCCTATGATGGAAGGAAGAGCAGGGAGCAGCTACAGGGACCTCTGCATGACAGGGTTACACGAGCCCTGGGCCACAGCCCCAGAAAGGCCACTGGGGCCCTGCATAAACACGAGTCTTTGGCAACCATGACCCTGTGCCCAAGATTTCACTTTGGTTGACACAGGGCCCTCAGCCGGCAGCTTCCGTCGTGCTTGCCCTATGCCCTGTCCTGGTGGGATAAAAACCTGGCTCCTGGAAGAGGGTGCTTTGCTTGGATCCCAAACCTCCCTACTGCCATACCTTGAAGGAGGAGAGGTCAACAGTCTGGAAATGCTGCAGGGCCTCACTGAAGGAGATGAGCTGCCCAGGCTGGTCTGAGCTTGTCTGGCTTCCTGCGGCAAAACGAAGAGGAAGACACCATTTACAACAGTTGAAATTCTGTCAGCAAACGTTTACTGAGGCCTTCCAGTTGTCACCTCTAAGCCCAAACCTGGCTTCCAGCTATAAACTTCAGACACCCACAGCTACTACAACTAATCCCCTTTCAAGGGGCTGGCGTCATCTGCTGGGCCAACCCCCCTTGCAGACCGCCAACCTATGCGGCCAGGAAGGACAGATATGCCCCCCAGGGGCTCCCTAAATTCCACCCATGTGTGAGGTGGCAAGTCACTAACTGGAGTAGGCACCCACGTAAGGGTGTGCCACAGGTTTGCTTAAGGGTCTTTCCCAGTTTTATTCTGCGTATGAATGAGCCCCTCTCTGTCCTTTGTTCCAGTCCACAGGGCATTAACTCATCAGTTTACCATAACATCTCTCCAGGGGCTCAAGTGGGGCTCAGGCTAGACATGGGTCTTAGTTTTGCTTCCCTGTAGCTCTCAGAAAGGGATGTGGGACCACTTTTACCAAGCCCTTCAAGCCTTCCAGCAGACTTCGGCCCCCAACTCCAGGGGCTTCCTTGTACAGTGAACAATCTGCTTAACTTTATACCGGGACCCTGGCTGCCTGCCTCCATCCTTCTGCCTAATCTCATCGCCCTACGGGGGCAGACCCTGACCAAGGTCCTCCCCGTCTTCTCTCAGCCCTTTCTCCGAGGCATTCATTCCCATTCCCTCCAGAATGTTGTCTTTGGCTTTGGAAGTTTTTTTTTTTTTTTAATTTTTTTTTATTTAAATGAATGTTCAAGTACAGTTTTCTCCCCTTTACTCCCAATCAAGCCCTCCCACCCCCCCTCCCTCCCTCCCTCCCAATCAAGTGGCTTTGGAAGTTTTATTCTATGTCACAAAGCTCAAATAAGGCCACTCAGGAATTCTGTCTCCTAGTCCCAGAGTCACAGAGACATCAGCCTCACATGTGAGACGGTGCCTTTACCGACAGCTGATTACATGGAGATACAATCAGCTGCTGTTTATTCTTGCAGTTACCTGTCTCTGGCTGGATGCAGTCCACGGCTTCCCACTCCCCTTGGGCTCTGAGCAGCTCTGTGCTCACAACTGCAATGGTGAGAGAAGGAGACCCTCTGAGATCTGGGTAGTCTGGGTCACTCTCGGCCCCCAGCCACATCCGCCTGCCTTGGGTCTCACTGCCCTCGGGCCCCCTCTTTACACGGCTGCCAGAGAGAGCTATTGAAAAGGCAGACCTGATGTCCCACCTGGTCAAAAACCTTTAACTCTCAAGGTGAAAGCCAACTGTTCAGCATAGCATCTAAGTACCCTTTGCTGGACCCTTCGCACCTCTCTAGCTCTGCCCTAGGACACAGAAGTACCTAGTTCCTCCACACTTCCACCTTCAGGCCTTGGCACAGACTGCTCTGCCTCTGCTGAGTCGGCACCCCAGGTTCCAGCCCCTCTGCTGCAGCTCCTTCCCAGCCCTCCATCCGTTCTGAGCAGCGCCCTCACCCGGATGCCTCCTCACAGTGCTGTGACCATCCTTCTCACTGCACTGGGTGCTCCATGAGGGCGGGGCTCTCAGAACCCAGCGCACAGCCCGACACACGGTACGTGTTCAACAAGCATTTGATGAATGAGTAACAGCACAATAAGTGGGTGGGGGGGAGCAGCGAAAAAAAAGCAGGACAGGTCCTCTATAGCCACTACACAGCCCTAGTCTGGAAAGCACAGGTGTCACTCTCAAGCCCAAGCCGCCAGTGGCTGTCCTGCCCCTGGCTTTTCCCACTTGCTGGGAGGACATGAACAAATAGTGGGAAGGATGAAGGGCTTCAGTTAAATACCCGAAGTCGTGATCCCTCCAGCCTGTGGTAAAAGCAGTTTAGAATTGTTCCTTTCTGTCTTGAACGCTTGGCTGAGGACGTCCCATGATGATAAACCGTTTTGAAAGTATACTTGCAAGTTAAATAAAATCCTACCCCAAACTCAGAACACTAGTAGATAATGAGGAAGAGAGGGTTGCTAGAAGCAGCAGAGGATGGTTGCTAAAAGCACACTCTAGAGTTGAACTGCTTGTGCACGCCTTCCTCTGCACCACTCACTAGCTGTTTTCTCTGGGCCAGTTACTCAACCATCTACCATCACTCGTGGGGCTGCTGTAAGGATGATGTAACCCTTCAGCTTCTCAGGGGAGTATGTGGTCCAAAGATAAGTGCTCAATATATATTAGCTAGTATGGTCACAGTCGTGGACTTGGGCCCAGCAGCGCAGTGACACTGGTGGCAGATGAGATGAGTCTAGGGTCCTGAGTGTCTGGGCCTCTGGGAAATTCAGTCCCGCCAGCCCCAAACTCTGGGCTGGGCAGCAGACACAGAGCCTGAGGGCTTCCAAGCTGGATAACTTCAATAGGATACAGAACACTCAACCATGAATGGTAAAACAAACAAACAAACAAACAAACAAACAAACAAACAAACAACTCATTTTCAGCATGCTGGACCCTTGGGAGATAAAAATGAGGGACAAAGTGGCTGAATAAAAGAAGAAGAGCTCACTGCGATGCTGGATGGGCTCCTAGCCCCTCATCCCACCCCTCATCCCTCGGCCACGCCCAGGTTTACTGACTCTTTTCCCTTCAGGTGCTCCTGACAAGCAACTTGACCAATCTTTCACCCCACACACCCTCACCAGCAAACAACTTGATGGACTGTGATCAAGGAGCAAAAACCTCACCAGCAAGGGTATGAGACTTTGCTGTCACAGCAGATTAGTCAACTGAAAGTACAGGTCTCAGCCTAGGAACTACCTGGTGACCTAGGCACCCAGCCATCTGGTGCCTGCCATGGAGACAAACATCCACACCGTGGAGGAGTGTCTCTCCTTTCCTTTTGGAACCAGGAGACTCCTTCTCCATCTGAAGATGACACTTATATGAATACTAATTTCCTCGTCACAGAACACACAGGCAACACAGAAATCTTCAGGGTAATAAACGCAGCCCACTTTTAGGTTCTGTCTTTTTTCCTGTTTTCAACTGCCTCTTTATTTAAGCTCTCTACTTACTCATATGGTAACCAGCATTGCAGATTTAGTCAGCCTGCTACTTCAAATTAGCTGAGCGCAATCTCAAATAAATTGTAATTGTTTAAAACAATTAAAAATATCTGGCACATAGTGCCAGCTGTATTGAAATATAAAATATTTTGGCATTTAAGGTAAAAAAATCTCTAATAAGTGTTAGGTTTGTCACCACACAGTAAAAATAAACTACTATTAAAATACACCTCATCAACCTCCAAATAGTTTTTCTTCCTTGGAATATTTTTAATGAGCCTCATATTTTAGGAGATTACATTTTGTTCGCAAGCTCTCACTGTGATTTACATTGTGTGTGCTAAGCACTTTACCTTGCCTCATCTAATCCTTACAAAATCCCCATCATACATGTTCTGATACGATCCTTTCTATAGATGGTAACAGTGAGGGTTAGAAAGGGTATGCAGCTCGCTCAAGCTCATGCAGCCGGCGGGTGAGAGAGCCGTATTTAAGCCAAAGCTCTTGGGCTCCAGCAGCGGTGCTTCTGAACTGGCGACTATGCCTTTCAGTGGAATGAACTTTAAATACAGTAATGTAGGAAAGAACCACGTGAAGCACGTAAAATAGGATGCTTTTCCAAAGCCTTTTTGCATATACTGTCTCATTTCACTATCATAATATCCTTTGAAGGGTAAAAGAGGTATTAGTATTTCCACTGTGGACACAGATTTCATGATTCGCCCAAAGGCACACAGTGGGAAGTCACTAGCAGGGCTAGTGGGGCTAGATTAGAACTCAAGATCTTTTGACCTCCAGTGTTGATTCTAATTTTCCTTGAATAAGGATAAATCTACAAACTTCTGTAGGACAAGTAGTGAGAGAAATTCAAATGATAAAAAGCAGATCCACAGGGGGCTCTGATGTGGGCCCCACCCAGGCTCCAGGGGCCCGAAAAGGACCTTACCGCCCGGCGCCCATCCATAGGCTTCTGCTGTCAGGGCCTGAAGGATGCGGTGGTTCTTCAACTGCGAGATCTGTAGGGGCGGCGATCTTTAGTGTGAAGGTGGAATCGATGTCCCCCCTCCCCGTGAACACACCCCACCCACTGTACTGAATGTCTTTCAAGCTGGAGGCCAGACGCAACTAGTCTACTCTGATGGGCTGATTAAAGCCAGTCCTAAAGAGAGGCCCCTGGAACGCTCCAACCGTGATGAGAAGTTGGGTGATGTGGGGATAAGCGTCTGCCTTCCATGAACAGTGAACAAACAAAAATGCACACAACTCAGCTGACACTGCGGTATGCCTCTGCTATTCCCGCTGCACTTGATACTCTGCTTCACCATAGCAATGATCTTATTAGACAGAGCTTGTTCCACCTGTTTGTGCCCTACACGCCTTCCCCTGAGTGTGAGCTCCCGCAGGACAGGGCCTATGCCATCCTGTGTCATGTGTTCCTGGCACCACACTGCGGCATGCAAAAACTAATACTGGCAGGAGGTACTACAGTGTGGGCAATATGTACAGGAATTTCTCGGAAAGCCAGAAGAGCGCTGCTGTCCTCGTCACATGGTGGAGAGTACCCAGCAGACACACCTTCAATCTGAAAGACAAACCAGAGTCAATCTCATGGGCACATGCCAGTCCCCACAGACAATAGCTTAAATGTCGCACCTTTACCCAGTACCACACACACAAAAAACTGGTGAACTCCTAAGACATTAACTACAAGGAATACTATAAAAGTTGTTTAATCTAGTTTCAAAAACTGCAAAAAGCTGAGTTAATGTTATCTCAAAATTCTTATATAGCCCTGGCTGGTGTGGCTCAGTGGGGTGAGTGCCAGCCTGCGAAGCAAGGGGATTGCTGGTTCGATTCCCAGTCAGGGCACATGCCTGGGTTGCGGGCCAGGTTCCCAGTAGGGGGTGCACAAGAGGCAACCACACACTGATGCTTCTCTCCCTCTCTTCCTCCTTTCCCCTCCCTAAAAATAAACAAATAAAATCTTTAAAAAAAATTCTTACAGAGCTATACAGATTTCTTGGCTCTGCTGAAGGTCTCAGGGCTCTGAGTAAGTGAAGTTCAGTGAGGCAGTCCCCTCGCTTCTGCCCTTTCTGCTCAGCCACACCTGTCCCCTGTTAGAGCCTGAAAACAAATCCCACCTGACCAACTTTCTGCAACTCATCTCACCAATACAGGGGTAATTTACTAAATATGTTAAAATTTAGTCCTACAAACCACCAAGGGAAAAAAAAAAAGCCCAAAACCCAATAGTAAAAGAGACATAGGTATGGGCAGTTTACACAAAAGGAAACATACATAGTTCTTAAATATGAAAAAATGCTCAACCTTACTCATGATAAGAGAAATGTCAAGTAAAACTACTCTCAGACAGTATTTTTTAGTTAGCATATTATCAAAGACTGAACCCTGCAGAGTGAACTGTTATTGCCTCTGTAGCTCGACAACACCTCACAAAATCACACGTGCTGTGCACACTCTGGGCCTGCAGTTGCTCTCTAGGGGTCCTTTACCAGACACACTCATCCACATGCAAAATGAGATGCTCACAGTGTCACTCGCTGTAGCGCTGCTTATAATAGCAAAAGGCTAAAAAAATGTAAACGCCCTGGCTGGCGTAGCTCAGTGGATTGAGTGCGGGCTGTGAACCAAAGCATCGCAGGTTCGATTCCCAGTCAGGGCACATGCCTGGGTTGCAGGCCATGTCCCCCAGCAGCTGCACATTGATGTTTCTCTCTCTCTCTCTCTCTCCCCCTCCCTTTCCTCTCTAAAAATAACTAACTAAAATCTTTAAAAAAAAATGTAAATGTCCACTAACAAAGCAAAGCTTTATGTTCTCTTGATACATGCTCTTATTATTGATGGCATATCCCAAACCAACACTATTTTTTTTCCCAAATAGAAGTGCTTGCTTACCTGTCCATTTCTTAATTCTTTCTCATTATGGAAAGAGCAAGATTTTTCATTCATGACTCAAAATCATTTGTTCAGGTGAGCTCTGTCCTTGGGTTCAGAAAGGAGTTTAATAGGGTCTGAGATTAGAAGCTACGGGGACAGCCAGAGATCCAACCGCTCTACCTTTGCCTTCCTTCTTGGCAGTCATTCAGACGCAGAGCAAGAAAAGTCCTTACATGTCATCGCCAGGGTGTAGGAGATTTCTGTGAGCACTGAGAGAAGTCCCTGAGGTCTTTGAAGGCTTGGCCCTCTAAAAAAGAAAAAAATTAAAAAGGAAACTGGTTTCATTATTCAGTTATGCCTCTGTTGAGAAAAACTGATTTAAAAAATCTTTAAGCACCTTCCGGTCAAGATGGAGGCATAGATAAACACAGCCTCCTCACACAACCACAGTAAAGATTACAATTAAATTACAAAACAACTACCATACAGAATCGTCAGAAAATCAAGCTGTATCGAAGTCCGACAACCAAGGAATTAAAGAAGTCATGTTCATTCACAAGGGTGGGAGGGATGGAGACGTGGAGATACAGACACTGAACAGGCTGGTCCCACACCGACGTATGATGGATAAAAACTGAGAGGGATATCTTGGGAGTGAGGGATTCCAGCCCCACACCAGACCCCCAGCCCAGGGTTCCAGTGCCAGGAAGATAAGTCCCCATAACAACTTCTGGCTCTAAAACCAGTGGGGGTTGGGGCGGCAGAACAAACCTGGGGATTCCCAGGCAACTCCTCTTAAAGGGCCTGCAACAACAATTTAGGACTTACTCAGACTCACTCTCTTTGGGCTCCAGCACTGGGGCAGCAGCTTGAAGGGCACCTGTGGCATGCAGGGAGAAGCTCAAGTGTCTGGCATCAGGGTGAGTGCCAGGGGACAGCTTCCTCCTGGACAAAACTCAAGAGGCCAGGCAGCAACCATTGTCCCCTTTCTGAGCCCTCCCCTACACAGAGCCACAGAGCAGCAGCACCATATTGGAGACTCCATCAACCTATTCACATGGGTTGCCCTGCCGTGGAGATCCCCTAAGGCTCCGCCCCATCCAACTTACCGGGCACTTTCCTACATTAGGTGATGCTGCTGACACGGGGGTAAAAGCAGCTCTACCTAATACATAGAAGCAAACCCAGGGAGGCTGCCAAAAGGAGAACACAAAGAAACATGGCCAAAATGAACGAACAGAAAAAAACTCCAGAAAAAGAACTAAACAAAATGGAGATAAGCAATCTATCAGATGCAGAGTTCAAAACACTGTTATTAAGAGGCTTAAGGAACTCACTGGGTACTTCAACAGCAAAAAAAGACCCAGGTAGAAATGAAGGTCACACTAAGCAAAATAAAGAACAACTTACAAGGAATCAACAGTGGGGTGGATGAAGATAAGAATCAAATCAACAATTTGGGACATAAGGAAGAAAAAAACATTTAATCAGAATAGCAAGAAGAAAAAGAATCCAAAAATATGAGGATAGGGTAAGGAGTCTCTGGGACAACTTCAAATGCACCAACATTTGAATCATAGGGGTGCCAGAAGGAGAGGAGAAAGAGCAAGAAATGGAAAATTTATTTGAAAAAATAATGAAAGAAACTTCTCTAATTTAATGAAGGAAATAGACATATAAGTCCAGAAAGCACAGAGTCCCAAACCAGATGAATGCAAAAAGGCCCACTCCAAGGCACATCATAATTAAAATGCCAAAGGTTAAATAAAGAGAAAGAGAGAATCTTAAAAGCAGCAAGAGAAAAAGCAGTTAGTTACCTACAAAGGAGTGCCCATAAGACTGTCAGCTGATTTCTCAAAATAAACTTTGCAGGCTAGAAGGGACTGGATTGCCGAAGGGAATGGGGGATGCTGGGTGGAGTGGGGTAAAGGGGGGAAAATTGGGACAACTGTAATAGCATAATCAATAAAATACATTTAAAAATGGCCCTGGCTGGTGTGGTTCAGTGGATTAAATGCGGGTCTGAGAACCAAAGGTTGCTGGTTCGATTCCCAGTCAGGGCACATGCCTGGGTTCCAGGCCAGGTCCCCAGTAGGAAGCGTGGGAGAGGCAACCACACATTGATGTTTCTCTCCTTTTCTTTCTCCTTCCCTTCCCCTTTCTCTAAAAATAGATAACTAAAATCTTTTTTTTTTAAATATTTTATTTATTTATTTTTAGAGAGGGAAGAGAAGGAGAGAGAGAGAGAGAGAAACATCAATGTGCGGTTGCTGGGGGCCACAGCCTGCAACCTAGGCATGTGCCCTGACTGGGAATCGAACCTGCGATGCCTGGTTCGCAGCCCGCGCTCAATCCACTGAGCTATACCAGCCAGGGCGATAACTAAAATCTTAAAAAAAAAGAAACAAATAGAAGTTTATAAACTAAAAGTTAAAAAATATCTTTAAGCAGCTAAAAATTTATTCTGAATAAATAAGCTGCTTTAGCCAAATGCCTCCCTCTTACCACCCATGCCAATGGATGGAAAGAAGGGGCCCTGCAGGAGTCTGGGGGTGGATTCATGGTATCCAGAAGGCAGCAGCACCACTGTAAGTGGTGGGATTCTGTTTCTGACAATGAAGTTAATGGGATTTGGGGTAGCTTATCAAAGGGGTGAGGCTAATGGATGGCACCTTGAAGGGTAGTCTTAGTGAAGTGCTCAGGCTTGCATCTGGGGGCTTATAGTACTAGATCTGGTTCCTCCGATGGTAGAAACTCAAAATGCAACACAATGCCTAGCCTTCTTCAGTTGTCACTAATATTGTGCGTGTTGCAGCTGCTTAGCCAGTTTGGCTAATTCAGCCTCTCATTCCATGTGCACCTGAGGAAGATGGCCCATCTGTCATCATGGGGAGCTGGACTCATGGATGAAACACAACAAAAAGCCAGATCATAATGGACAGATGGCCCTTACGCAATTTCACAGACTCGGGTGACTAAGAAAGGAGGATGTCATCTGTATGATGTCAGCCTTCCACTGTGAGAATATGATCTGGATTCCCTAAGAACTGGCTGCCAGTCGCACACAGGAATCTCCATTGGGGTAGGACACACTGATTCCTAAAACCAAGAGCAGGATTACCTCCTGCTGTTGGGCTGGGCATCTGGCTCACTGTAATTTAGAAGGGAGTGCAGTGCCCCTTACTCATGGCACCGCAGGAACCAGCTCGCTCTCACTATGTCTTCTGGGGCCTCAGCATCTGCTTTTTTTTCCTCCCTCCTCCTTGACCTCAATGACTGCATATGACAAAACACTCACACATAGGCCAACCTTGGGAAGGTGACAGGCAGGTAAGGTGACAGCAATCTCTGGAAGGCCCTTCTGTCACCGTGCATGAAATGAAGCAAGCAGAGTAGAAGCATGAGCAGCTCTACACACCTGCTAGTGCCTCTGTTCTGGCAGGAGCACCGCTGGCGTCTTCAACAGTGTCCGGACACTTACTATCTGTAACAGAACGGAAAGAGCCAGCACTGTCAACCGAGCAAGTACGTGAAGTTTCTAAGTCACTTCCACCAATATTTGGCAAGCTGAACCTGAGGAAATGACCTTCCTATAAAGATGGGTCCTTTTTTAAATGAAATACTTATGATGCATCCACTTTAGGTAAGGGACTTCATTGCGGGTCTAATTTTCTGACTGCTTACTGGAGTTTAAACTCTCTGAATAGGTATTTACTTTAGAAACTGGGTCCATACCTTAAACACAAATGCGCACATAGGAATGATAGTTCTCTGATCCTTTCATCAGGCTTGTCGCTGGGCGGCTCCTTACGGCCCCCACGAAGGGAGGTGCCACGGGGACCCAGCCAGAGGCCTGGGGACGCCAGGAGGCCCCCGCCGCAGGCAACGCCATTCTGGGGAAGGGGGGACTGCGCCCCAAGCTATTGGTCTATTGTGGGGGCTAGCAGAAAGGGGGCTCGCCGGCTGCAACGCGCAGATCTCGAGAGATCTCCATCCAACAACCCAGCCAGCCAGCCAGGGATGTGAAGGGGTTCCGGACGCACTGGTTCTCTCTATCCGGCGGGGAAAATTGAGCATAGCGACTTGCCTCGGGTCGCTCAGCGAGTCCACAGCCGAGCGCGGACCAGAACCCAGGTCTCCGGCCTTCCAGTCGGGTTTCTCTCTGAGTCCTGCAACTTTCAGCCTCGCCTCGCCCAAGGACCATCATTTGCATCCCACATTTCTTCCTCCTCAAGGTCCCCGGGGCTCTCCCGACGTGTCCCAGTCTCTCAAGGAGCTTTCCCACTGCGGTCCGGCCCCTTCGCCGGGCCCCGGTCGCACATGCGCACTGGTTTTCCCGGCGGCCGCTCCGGCCGTACACCCGCAGGCTCGTGGATACCGTGTTGTTGCTAAGGAAGTACGGAGAGCTGGAAGGGTCAATCTGCTCTGGAGTCCAGGCATCTGGCCAAAAATTCCAGGATTGCACAATCGGCAAAGGTGCTTCCGCCTTCCTGCAGGGCAGGACTAACTAACAGGATGGAACCACCGCCAGAAAGCTGGGCGCCATCAGCGTGATCCCAGTCCTCGGAGAGGCGCCATGTGGCTTACACTGGTGCTGCTGGCCGTGCTGCTGCTGGCCGTCCTCTGCAAAGTTTACCTGGGGCTGTTCTCAAGCAGCTCCCCGAATCCTTTCTCCGAGGACGTCAAACGACCACCCGCGCCCCTGGTGACGGACAAGGAGTCCCGGAAGAAGGTCCTCAAACAAGGTCAGCGAAAGAAACCTTGGGGTCTGAAGCTCCGCTACTTTGCCGTTTCTTTCAGGCCGGGCGAGCTGCTGCCTGACCCGGGCCTCAGTTTCTCAGAATGTAAAGTGCTGGGAGGGCTTGAGGCACGCGGAGGCGACCCTCTTTAGTTCCGCCTTTGCTTGGGCAAGCTGGGGAACTGTGGACCCATGGGCATAGGCACCGTCCTTTGTAAAGGTCTTAGCAAAGCCAAGCAAAGTCAAGTCCAGACCCTGTCACTTATTTATTTTTCATTTGTGAGAATTTTTTTTAGATTTTATTTTTAGGATTTTATTTATTTTTAGACAGAGGGGAAGAGAGGGAGAGAAGGGAGAAAGGGAGGGAGAGAAACATTAATGTGTGTTTGCCTCTTGTGAGCCCCCAACTGGGGGTCTGTCCTACAACCCAGCCATGTGCCCTGACTGGGAATCGAACGAGTGAACCAAATCTCAGGCCACCTCTCAGTCCACCGAGCCACACCAACCAGTGCCATTTGTGAGAATTAATGAACTCCCTCTACATGGCTTCAGGCTACTAGCACACAGGCCCCACCAATATACTCTTAATCTTCTCTTCAGCTCTTCTGCTGAAGAATTTGCCCTTTACCATGACAGGCTCCTTTGGGAGCTTTCCTCCCCAGAACTTTGTAGTAGCCCCATCGCACCACATCAATGATGGGAGCGGCTCCAGTCTTGTTTTTTGGCAGCGTGGACCCATGTCTGCTCACTGACCAAGGTCACAGTCTGTCAAGGTTGACAGTGGGGCAGGAGTGCTGGTTCCTCTTTGAGTAGTCATGCCTCTTACCAACTTCCCAAAGTGACTTGGGTGACATTTGTCGAAGTTGATCCTATGATGATGCAAGCCACCAGCATTACCTGGGCCTCCCAGGTGCTTTCTGTACTTGCCAATGTGGCTGATGCTGCCAGTGGTCATGGCTCATGTGACCCTAAAGTTTCTGGGTCTTCCTCAGTCTGGATGGCATGTTAGTAGCTGAGATGCAAGAAGACCCAGGTCTCGTCATTTAATGTGACAGTGGCTATTACCCAGCTCAAGGGGTTCACTGCTATTCAAGGATGAGACCTGGTTATGTTGAAAGTAGTTTTATTTACTTTCAGCAAGTGAAGGACTCAGGGGACTCCTACCAAAGCCCTACCTCACTTCTCTTGGTTGTAGAGGCTCATACTGGCAGAGTCACCTCCTACTATACTTACAGGTCCCAGTTCCTCTCAACCCTCTAGCTTCGGGACTTCTAGAGAACATGGGCTGAAAAGGTCTCTGCAGCGCTTATCCTGCATGTTCCAGGCATGTGGAATTGTGAAAGGCAGAGGACAGCCCAGGATGCCTTGTTTAACAGTTTGGTTCACATGCCACAATTCAGACCCACTCTGCTAAAAGAGGTTCTGAGTGGTGTGGCCTCCTTGCACCTATCTCCCTTGCAGCGCACAGCTGAGCAGTGCAGTGTTCTGTTCCTAAATGTCCATGACTGCATCTGGCTGTGACAAAACACTGGGCTGCTCCACCTGCTGCTTCCACAGCAGGGCAAGTGTCCAGGTCAGCCCAACCCACTGCCTGTCAGCAGACTCCCAAAGCCACAGGGGCCTGTGCCCTGGCTGAGTGGGGCAACTCCCCAAGGAGGAGACACAGCTTAGAAGCACCTAGTATTGTGAATGCAGAGAGGGAGCTCTCTCACCTCCACCTGCCTTACCCCCAGCCACCCCACAGCTTTGGAGGAAAAAGGGGGAGCTAAAAGGTTGTTGCTCAGAAAAGAAGCTGAGGTCTCGAGAGTCTACTTGACTGGGCTCTGACACGAGGGAATGCATGACTGTACCTGCCCGGAGTTAGTGATCTCATCCTTGCAGATGAATGGACAGGGAATTAGTAAATTGCTTAAGACCACTGTAAAATCTTACTAAAAAAAAAAAAAGCCCTGCCAGGTATCTCTTGGTTGGGCACCATCCTGCAAACTAAAAGTTCGCAGGTTTGATTCCCTGTTGGGGCACACGCCTGGGTTGTGGGTTCAGTCTCCAGTGAGGACACATTCAAGACGAAACCTATTGATGTTTCTCACCCTCTCTTTCTCCTCCCTTTCCTTCTCTCTAGAATCAATAAAAGAAAAAAAATTAAGTCTTACTAAAAAAGAAGTTCATTTCCCTGTGTCATTTCCATGTGGCTAGGAAGCCGATCCCTGCTTCGTTTTGCAAATCCAGTAAAGCTGACTCAAATTACATTTTAAAAAATGTAGTTTTTCAATACTCCTAGGGCACTTGGCCTGTGTTACCACACCTTTGGTAAAACTTCTGAAATCACACCTGCTTATAGAACATCTCTTTGTAGCAATGAGACTCTTTGAAGAGATGTGGCATGTAATTTTTTCCCCTTATTCTTCAGAGGAAGATCAGCAATGAGAGTCTTATTCAGACAGCTCATAGATAAAACCAGCAATTCTTCCCATGTGACCCAAAGCATGTCTTTGCCCCGTTAGCTGTAGCCTAGTGGAGTCCCACAGCCAAACCTTTGCTGCTCAGTCCCGCTTGTTCCAGATCAGCTCCACTGGGAACCGTGAGCCTCCTCAGTGAAGGTGGTGTGGCCCATCTAATGGGAACCTTGCTGCTGTTCAGGAAACTGCTGGGATGCTTTCCCCATTTCCCATCATGAGCACCACCCTAGCTGCAGGTGCTTCAGAAAGTGCACCACCTGGATGAAAGGAAGCAGGGTTGGGGTTGCAGAGGAAGAGCACCTATGTGGTTCATAAATGTTGAAACCCTAGGAGGCAAAGGCACAAAGAATGCCAGACAACCACACCAGAGATCATAATCCAAGGATGTCTTACATCACCTGGCAGGCACTCCTCAGCCCCCAAGTGTTAGACGGAAGTTGGGCCCTGAATCCTGCCTCCCAGAGACAGTTCCTGCCCGACCAACCAGAAACCAAGTGCACACCAGAACTGAAACTGCCTTTCCGACAACCCTATACCCAAAACGGGTACAGAAACACTGATTAAAGGGACCACAGGGACTGACCTACCTGCCTCCCTTCTGAAGTACTCAAGGAAACAGGGTCAGGTGGCCACTCCTCTTCACTGCGGAGGCAGGCCAGGCAGCAGTTCTGGGAGTCTCCCATAGAACAGATCCTCTGTCCAGTGGAGGTGCAGGCGAGTGAGCCTTGGATGAGTTGCTGCTGCTGATTGCTGCACAGGGAGTCCTTTTAGGAGAGTTTCATCTGGAATTGCCAAATTGGTTACTGAACTCAAGGGGTTCACCACTTGGGGTGCTCTATTCAAGAACGAGATGTAGTTGTCACAAGATATGTCTCCTTTAAACTACCTTGTGACCTCCATGCCTCATTCTTTTTTGTCTCCCCAAATATTTTTATTTATTTATTTTTAGAGAAAGGTGAAGGGAGGGAGGGAGAAAGAGAGGGAGAAAAACATCAATGTGTGGTTGCCTCTTGCGCTCCCCCCTACTGGGAACCTGGCCCATAACCCACGCATGCGCCCTGACTAGTGCCTGAGAATCAAACCAGGGCCTTTTGCAGGCTGCCGCTCAATCCACTGAGCCACACCAGCGAGGGCACCATGTCTCATTCTTGAATAGAGCACCCCAAGCGTTGAACTCCTTGAGTCTGGTAACATGGCTAAATTAATACAAAGTGATAGACAAGAAGAAACCTTTCCCTTACTTAGTTCTAGGACCTTAACTATTTCACTAACCTTTTCACATGTACCCAGCGGCATCGGGGAGCTACACAGAAATCTCTTCCAACCTGTATAGGAAATTTCATTTTGCCGACTGATTATGCCTGGGCCCAGCTCATATGGTTGAACCCTGGTTTGAAACTTTGGGAGAGGCTTGAGAGGGAGCTTCAGGCTCGGAAACCGCGCTCCCGTCAGAGGGCCTTTGCTGTCAGTCAACTTTAAAACATATTTGGGGGTTCCTCCTACGTTTGAAAGAAAGAGTTCTGGTGTTTGTTTGTTTGTAATTGGATCCCCTGTTTGATCTCGAAGGTCCCTCTCACTTGACGATTTTAGAATTTTGTGTGACACGTTTTGCCTCACAGTTGGAGACAACACTGTTCTAAGTGGAAGGACTATTAGTCTGAACTTCTGAGGGCAGAGTTTTAGCTTGGACTCTGTCACTTATTTACTGCATCACCAGTAGCAAGTCATTCCACTTACGCGGGCTGGTGTAAAACGAAATGACTAGTTTAACTCTTTCAGACCAAATCGTGATCTGTTAATGGGACTTGAAATCAAGTTAGTGGGTTGCAACTAGCATTTTCAAATGCAGTGAAATAGAAAATATCAGAGTGCACCATTTATAGTTCTGGTAAGTGTTGTATTATGAACCTTTTGTTTCAGGTATTTATATTCTATACTTCCACATACTCTGGGTTTTGAAATGAAATATATTTGTAACAATAGGACTTTGTAAAAAACATCTGAAAAGTTAAAAGTTTACCACATTCTCTTGCAGCTTGAGAAGTTCCAAATCTCATTCTTGGGAAATGATCTTTAAAGAACAGAGCTGGTGTTGGAAGCGCCCACATGGCACCCCTGCTGCCCAGGGTGTCCTGTTTAGGTGCTGCCCCTCAGCCCTGCCTCCAGACTTCCCCAGTGCCAGGGAGTGGTGCCGTGATTTCTCAGAGTAGCAGCCTCCGAGCAGCTCGGTCCTGCCCAAGCCTCTGCTTTGGGACTTTAAAGGACCATTAACATATGACCAGGCTGCCCCACTGTGCTTGCAGACCCCACGTTTTCCAAAGATAACTGTATTGTGAACGGACAGTTCTGTGAGCCAGCAGCTTGCTCCGCAACAAAGTACTCCTGTCCCCCGACTCCTTATTTTCTGCCTTCCCTCGTTCTCTTTGTCGGCACTCAGGGTTCTCAGCCTGTAGTGCTGTCCGCTTTCTGCTTTTGTTCCTATAATAGTTTATGGATGTCTTTGAAAATAGGAAAAGTCCCCACATACGTAGCAACTTCGGTTAAATCTGTTCAGTTCAAACCAAATCACTTTGTTTAATCTGCCTGGCTGGTCCTGAGCATTTTCCGGGTAAACGTTTGTGATGTTTTCATAAGGAGCTCTGTGCAGAACTGCTCTAGACTTTTCTAGCATTGTACAAGCTAGAGAAGTCTTCTCTAGTTTCCGTATCTTTGCTCTTCCGCTGCCGCTGCCTGAGAAGCCTGCCCTCCATCTGTCCCCTCTGCTGCAGCTTTCTCAGTCAGCCACGTGCCAGAGAAGCTGGATGTGGTGGTCATTGGCAGTGGCTTTGGGGGCCTGGCTGCAGCTGCAATCCTGGCCAAAGCTGGCAAGCGAGTTCTGGTGCTGGAACAACATACCAAGGCAGGAGGCTGTTGTCACACCTTTGGAAAGGATGGCCTTGAATTTGACACAGGTAAGGTTTATGTGGAAAAGGGTTGGGAGCACAGGTCTATCCTTAGGAGGCTTGGAGCAGCCGTTGTGGGATGATGCCGGGCATTTCTGTTGTTCTGGAGGCCCTGTTTTCTCTCTGGGCACCTCTTCCTTGTCTGGTAGACATGTCCACTGGGAGATGAAATGGGCAGGGAACCGGTGGTTTATGTCCTAACTCCTCCCCACAGCAAGGGCAGACAGCCTCCACTGGGCGTGGATGCAGCCAGGCACGACCACGTCTCTCACCTTGCTTCTCTGCCCACCTTTGCAGGGCTTGGCGCCCTCATCCTAAGATGCCTTGTTTGTCTGTCTCCCCACAGGAATCCATTACATTGGGAGGATGGAGGAAGGCAGCTTTGGCCGTTTTATTTTGGACCAGATCACTGAGGGGCAGCTGGACTGGGTTGCCTTGTCCTCTCCCTTTGACATCATGGTACTAGAAGGGCCCAGTGGCCGAAAGGAGTTCCCCATGTACAGTGGGGAGAAAGCCTACGTTCAGGGTCTCAAGGAGAAGTTTCCCCAGGAAGAAGCTGCCATTGACAAGTATATAAAGCTGGTTAAGGTAACATGGACATGCGAAGGATCCCCTTGTTTATTCCTGACAAGGCTGACCTTCTTCCTTGGTGGAGTGGCTGGTGGGCGAGGCAGGAGGGGAGGAACAGTCCTGCCTGTCCTGCTCTCAGTCCCCACCTGAGCCGGCCTCTGTGCCCCTGGAGCCTGGGCTCGGCAGCTGCTGCTGTCACTGTGGCCTCTGCAGGGTGCCATGCTCTCTTCCCTGACCAGGATGGCTTTCATGTGGTCCAATTATTACCCTTTTTTACTTCATCCGAGACCAGATTGGGGTTGTTCAAATGGAATTTGGGCAGGAAACAGAAAAGCAAAAGGTTCATCTGAGTGTAGAATGGGAAGAATTCAGAGTACAGATTCCTAAAAATCCAAATTGAGCCTGAGTGCAGGCAGGGGTGAGTGTTGCCAGGCCCTCTGCTGGCGCAGGCAATTGGAATGGTGGTTCTGTCCCAGGAGTTTTAGAAATGATACCCGTGCCTCCCTCCTCATTTTCTTCCTCAGCTGGTAGCCAGAGGAGCCATTCATGCCGTCTTGATAAAGATCCTCCCATTGCCTGTGGCTCAGTTCCTCAACAAGTGTGGGCTGCTCACCCGTTTCTCTCCATTCCTTCGCGCATCCACCCAGAGCCTGGCTGAGGTCCTGCGGCAGCTGCCCGCCTCCCAGGAGCTCCAGGCAGTGCTCAGCTACATCTTCCCCACGTATGGTAGGTGCTGGCCTTGGGCCTTGGGCAGCTCCTGGAGGAGGAGGAGGTGTGCCCTCCTGGCTCTTAGTCGTGCGTCCTGAATGTGCATGGCTAACTGAGATGCGGTATAAACCCTTAGGGGTGAGGAGTCTGCCCCCCTACCTGCTTCACTCCCTGGTAAAAATTCCTGCATCCACACACGGGATGATTTTCCTTTTCAACCAGCACTGGCCTCCTTGATCTCGGCAACACGGCAGTTTGCAGGGAGAACAGTCCCACTGGCCCCAAGATCTGTAAGGTACCCCATATTTGCATGGAAACCGGCCCTCCAGCTGCCCCAATCCATGGGGATCATTTGAACCCTGGGACTTAACGCTATGTGTTTTCTTTTTTCTTTAAGATTTTATTTATTCACCTTTAGAGAGAGGGGAAGGGAGGGAGAAAGAGAGGCAGAAAAACCCCAATGTGTGGCCACCTCTCATGCACCCCTTACCAGGGACATGCCGGCAACTCAGGCACATGCCCCAACTGGGAACCGAACTGGTGACCCTCCGGTTCGCAGGCCTGCGGTCAATCCACTGAGCCATACCAGCCAAGGCGTGCTTTCTGACAGGAATCACGCTCCTTTCTGAGTGGTGCTGCTGCACCACTGCCTCATCACTTCCCTCTTTCCTCCCGTAGGCGTGACCCCCAGCCACACCACCTTTGCCATGCATGCTCTGCTGGTCGACCATTACATTAAAGGGGCCTTTTACCCTCGAGGGGGTTCTAGTGAAATCGCCTTTCACACCATCCCTGTGATTCAGCGGGCCGGTGGCGCTGTCCTGACGAGGGCCTCTGTGCAGAGTGTGTTGCTGGACTCAGCTGGGAAAGCCTGTGGTGAGAGTCCTGCATCGTGCTTCCTGGGCCGTGGGCTGGGGTGGGAGAGACCTGGGCTGCAGGGAAAAGGAAACATTGAGGGCAGAAGGTGTGGCAGAACTGACTTCCTCACAGGGGTTAAAGGGTGGAATCTGTCCAAGAGCCGGGAAAGCAGTTAGTCTGAAGGGACAGAGGGCGCTGGAAGGATAAAGGATTGCATGGTTTGCAGAGAATAGCACTTAATTACTTATTCAATAGATAAGAATAGTTATCCAGTAATCTGTGATCTCATTGAGTGTAGGTGCTGTGTCTTTTTAATCTTTGTCTATAGATTTTAGCCCATAATAGGCGCTCAATAAATGGTTGTTGAGTGATTAATGGAACGAATGCATAACCTGGCCACTCCCTAGGGCAGTGTGGAGGCCAGCAGAATACCCTGCCCTCAACCTGTAAATGGCAGAGTGGGACCTAGAATCTTGTTGTGCTGGCTCGGGTCTTTGCTGTTATCTGCACAGAGGGTCAAAATCCCACAGTGGGAGAACTTTATGAAGGACTCTGGGAAATGGAGCTGGCCATCCATGACTTGTGGGTGCTTAAGAAGCATCAGGGAAGGGGACAGAGAGAGACCTGAAGAAAATAGGGCTGGTATGACTGAATTCAGCAGAGGAACCTTTTAAGGAGGAGGTGGTCAGTCGGTGGCCCGGTGCACCAAAAAGATCAAGGGAGGAAAGGCCATTAGCGATCTCTGAGCACACATTTGTAGAGAGAGTAGGAGAGAGAAGAGAGCCGCCGCTTTCTCGCCGGTGGTGGGGAAGAGGTGGCTGCCAGCAGAGCGAGATTTTCTCTCGTCTCCATGAGCAGGTTCTCCTTCCAGCCGAAGGGGTCCATGAAGCAAGGTGGATCTGTCAGTTCAATTAAATTCGGTTTAGAGTATATTTATTTGTGTTTTTCATGTGCTAGGTGATAAAAGATGAAAATAAAAAGACAAGTCCTAATCTCTGACTCAGGAAGTTTCCAATCTCATAGGGAAGATCACCGTGATACAGTTTAAGTGCCATACAGAAGTACGTGCTAAAACTGCAGGTGAACAGGGATGCTAGGATGGGGGCACAGGGCGGGCCTCGGAGTGAAGGCAGAGGTGCTCGAGCCAGGCCATAAAGGGTCAGAAGAAGCTAGCCAGAGGTTGGGGGAGGTTATTCCAGACAAGGGGAACAGACTGTGCAAAGGCACAGAGGTATGAAAGAGCTGAATATTTTAAGCATCTGAAAATTCTAGGTTGAGCCATTAGAAACTGCTGTCTTTATAAGTAAAAAATGCTGACTATCCGCAGGTTGTACCTAATAGTTTAGGGGGTGGCTAGAAGTGAGGTGGACACGCAGCAGGGCCCACATGGTGGAAGGCTGATACAAGGAGTCAGTGTGAAGGGTGTTGGGTTTAGCTAAAGAAAAGGGAGCCCACGCGGGTGGGGAGAAAACTAGGGAAGGTGAGCACGGAGTGATGGGGGACACAGAGTGCTTGAGGATGTTTTACTCATTTTATAGTTTTGCCTGGGGCATGCCCACCTGGCCCCGGGTAGGCTGGACGCTCAGGTCTGAGAAAATGGAGCATAGTCTAGCAGAGACCTATTCTGGACATGAGCCTTCCTCTCTCTCTTGGAGTGCATGGAACCTCAGTCAAGTTCTTGTGCCTGCAGGTGTCAGTGTGAAGAAGGGTCAAGAGCTTGTGAACATCTATTGCCCCATCGTGATCTCTGATGCAGGACTGTTCAATACCTACAAGTACTTATTGCCAGAGAATGCCCGCTGCCTGCCAGGTAAGCCTGGGCTGCGTGGCTCTCGCCCAGGTTCCCAGTGTTGCCTGGCTGATGCTTTTCCCAGGGTGGTGGCTGCCCTTTGACCGCCCTTCAGCAGAAAAGGTGAACACCCTGGTCTCTGACTTACTGCCAGCAAGGCCTCTGTGTGGGGGTTGGGAAACAACTTCTTTGTATCACATCACCCCAGAGAGCCTGTGGTCCTTACTTATCTTTGCATTCTTGGCATATTTGCTCCCTTCCCCTCTAATGTCAACCACTCTGCCCTCTCCTTTCTTCAGTTTCCATTCTGAGTTGCCCATGTCCAGTTTTCCTGGATCTCAGATCATCTCTCTAATGGTTAAAATGGTGGTGGGCAGAGTCCAAAAGGAACACTTCTTGGGTTTTCACTAAGTTTGTCATACGAATTCTGCTTCCTTCCCTAATTCCTCACTTATTTGGCGTCGGAAAGACTGATCTGACATTATCAGTAAGGGAAGCTAAGGCTGCCGTGGAGGAAGAAGTCTTGATATAATTGTTGTGTGCCTTATTTGGGAAGCAAGGGTATATTTTTCTGCCTCTTTCATAGCCAGCTCCTCAGTGGGGCTGTGGCTGCAGGCATACCCCTATGGCTTCTGTTCCTTGAAGCCTGGGCCCGAAATCTGGGTGCCAGGTAGAAAAAACCTCAGTGCAGTCATCTCTTCTGAGAAGCCATGTCTAAAAAGAAGAGTGTGGCTTTGTGGAGGAGCAGGAGCAGGAGCAGGTGGACATAGTCATGATTGGCCCTGGGTGGGTCATTGCGTTTGACCTGCATAGCCACCTGGGAAGGAGCCGTCATCATCCTGATGTTTACAGCTGGGGAAATGGAGGCTGTGCAGGGGAAAGAACTTCTTGAGGCCACCTAACCGCAGGTTGCAAAGCTGAGATGAGAATGCTCTTGGCCCCCTCTCGTCTGAGAAGCTTCCAGAGACAAGGTCTCACTAAAAGGGGCAGGGAAGCCCATCAGCATGTGAGGAACCAAGTGGCTCAGCCAAAGTTAGGTGAGAGGTAACTGTTTTGAAATGGACTTTAGGATATTGTGTAGCTACAAGCTACTGGAGTGACCTGCGGGAAGGAGGCCGCTGTTCTGGAGGGGCCAGTGGCCCAGGAGGGTACGAGGGGCATAGCTAAAGGCCTTCGGCTGGGGCTGCAGGTGGAGAGACGGGAGCAACTCGATGCGGTCGAGACGGAAGGGCACAGAGGAGCAGCCCAGAGAGCAGCGGGGCTCTCCACCCCCGAAATGGGGGCGGTGGCTACCGTTTGAAGAGCTGGAGAGGTGGGCAGCAGAGTGGGTTCAGCAGAAAAGTGAGGCCCTGGATTTCCTTGTTGAGGAGAGGGTGGGTGGTGGTTGTACTTGGCTGCAAGGTATATGTTCTACTGAATCCAGCCTTGTCATTCCCTTGCCTTACTTCACTGGGCCTCAGCCAGCATCTGCTGCCGGTGAAGGCCTCCTCCCTCAGACTGGGTGAGCTGAGTGGGGTGAGGCTGAGACTGCCTGGTGCAGGGCAATGGGTAGGGCTGGGTGGACTGACCACCAGATTTTGCCTTTGGTACATCCTGCCTCCCTCTCTCCCAGCATCTCTGATCCCTGACGCTGTCCTCTGACAGGTCCTGGGGTCCCCCCAGGTCTGTCTTCCCTCCAGGCAGCCACGTTACCTTTCCAGCTTGCCTTTTCTCACTGTATAGTAGCTTTCATTGTGCATAGGTAGCTCAGCCCTGAAAACACGCTAATGGCGCCAGCCCCAACCTGGCTGAAGGACCAATTGCCTCCTTGGTTGGGGAGCTGGATGCTGCCCCAGATAAATCCCAGTTTGAGAACATTTCAGGCAGTGGCAGAGATGATGCTTAATTCAGAGATCCCAGTGGTGGGACTCCTTTGTTTCTAGTTGTAGGGGATAGACATTTTCATAGTTCTGTTCCCATGTCAGAGATGGGAACCAGGTATCTACTGGCCTGTGGGACAGGTGGAGCCAGGTGGGGTTGTGGGTGGAGGTGGGATGGTCAGACAGAGGGAACCTTTGTGAATCAGCGTGCCTTCCTTAAACCTCACTGGCTGAGCCTTGAGGTGGTGACTGGGGATGGTTCAGAGAGGACAATTTTGAGTGGGAAAGCCTGGCCTGGTCACAGTAGTAAGGGAAGCGAAGGCTGGTGTGGAGAAGAAAGGGTTGGTGTAACTGTGCCTTCTTTGGGATCCTAGGTTGTATTTTTTTTTACCAGGTATGTGGTTCCTGGACCTCTTTCTTCTAGCTGGGGAAAGGGCAAAGGGGCTGGGTGGAGGTAGTTGCTGTTCTAAGGGGCTTCAGAAGGCCTCAGGGGTTTCACTTTTGGGCTGCTGGTTCTTTCTGTGCCCACCCAACCCCACCGGAGAGAAAGTGCCAGCAGTGTGATTACCCCCGGACGCTGGGACAGGGCGGTAAGGTGCTCCTGCGGCCCCAAGGTGGTCCACCGCTCCCAACCACGGCTGCGAAAGTCCACGTTCCCCTTCCCCCCTCGTGGCGGGACGTCTGTAAATCTTATGCCAGTTGTCTTACTGTAATTATGGTAGTGCTGCCTTTTGCTCTTAAAAGTGGCCTGTTTGCAGTAGACCCTATGGTTACGCTGCCCGGAGCACTCGGTTCTTTGCAGCCTCTATGAGGCTGTCCAGCTTATTTCAGGATAGTCTTTTTCACTAGACAGGCAGCGTGTCTGACTCCTTACAGCACCCCCGGGGCCTGCAGTGGGTTCACCACATTTCAGGTCCTCGACAAATAGTTGTAAAATGAATTAAGCAGAGCTGCCAGTGTTAAGCCTCAAGCAGGTGTTGGGGCTGGGGCTGGGAATGGGGACAAAGGATAAGAATTGTATGAGCAATTTCTGGAAATCCTGCCTGGGGTGATTTATTGAGAGGTGGGGAAGCCCAGCTGCTTCGGTCCCAGGGGACATCCAATGGCCGTTGCCTCCCTCCATAGTGCTGTTCTGCCCTCCTCCCCCACTGAACCCTGAAATGCCACGTGCCAGGAATGTTGTTCGCCTATGTTCCTTTGCATTGCTTACCGTTTCAAAGCCTTGTATTGACTGCACTGCACATTATGAATTGTGTATATTCATTTATTAGGTGGCTTGTATCGAAGTTCATACTGGAATTCAGGCTTACAACAAACTACTGTTCAATGTGTGGTCTTTATAGCATGGAGCCCAGTCATCACTCCTAACTTCAGACATCAGGGGAAGGTTGGCAGCATTTAGCCTGAGACTGTCCTGCAGGTGCTGTGGGCTAGCTTAGGGAGGCTGCGCACCACTGGCTTCTAAGGCACTAAAGCAGTGGGTGGAGGTGGAAGAGTCAGTCTAGCATTGTATCCCTGACAGGGAGGAGACTGGCCCTGCCAATTGTTATTTCAACAGTTACAGTTGAAATAACATGATAAAAAAATGGCCTAAGCACTAGGCTGGCAACTGAGGCTAGGCTGCAGGTGCATGAGCGGCCGCAGCAGGCTGTTGGTGCAGGTGGCCATCTCGGGCCACAGTGCACATGGCCCTCACCAGCTGTCTTTGGCAGGTGTGAAGCAGCAGCTGGAGATGGTACGGCCGGGCTTGGGCATGTTGTCTGTCTTCATCTGCCTGCGAGGCACCAAGAAGGACTTGGGGCTGCAATCCACCAACTACTATGTTTATTTTGACACAGACATGGACAAAGCGTAAGGCATGTGTGTGCGTGTGGGGAGCGAGAGTGTCAGCATGGGCCCACAGCCCACAGACCCCTGCTTCCTCCCTGGACACTGGGGAGTCAGCAGCAGGAGATGGAACGGGAGGAAGTGTGCAAGAATTTACCCCAGGAAGGGCTTTTTCCACACCTAGGCCGTGCCTAAGCTTCATCCCTGGGGGCTTAGGGGCATCCCTGATGATGAACGGTCCTCGGGGTGGTGCTGGTGGCGGTGAGGACCAAGGCCGTGGGCTGGCAGCCACACCTCTCTCACCCTCAGGATGGAGCGCTACCTCTCCATGCCCAGGGAGAAGGCTGCAGCACACATGCCTCTTCTCTTCATTGGTTCCCCGTCAGCTAAGGACCCGACTTGGGAGGACCGATTTCCAGGTGGGGCTTGAGGTCCCAGGGGAGGGGGTGGGGTGGGAAGGGGCCAGGCAGCAGTAACCCTGGCTTCGCCCCCCCAGACCGGTCCACGATGATCGTGTTGGTGCCCACCTCCTACAAGTGGTTTGAGGAGTGGCAGGAGGAGCCAAAAGGAAAGCGGAGCAGCGACTATGAGACCCTGAAAACCGCCTTTGTTGAAGCCTCTCTGTCAGTTGTCATGAAGCTGTTCCCACAGCTGAAGGGAAAGGTAGGTAGACCATATGGTTGTGGTAAGTCTTGGTGCCATTTCTCCCTTCTCTTCAGGGCAGAGAAGTGAAACCCTGAGATAACCGAGCTCCGGGGAAGGCAGGGAATCCATGCAGGCCATCAGCTCATTCAAGGAGAGCAGAAGAGGAAGGCGTGAGGCTCTGACAAGGTCTCACTCCCACCCTGTGGCTGCCCTTTTTGCCTCTTAGGTGGACAGTGTGACTGGAGGATCGCCGTTGACCCATCAGTTCTATCTGGCAGCTTTCCAGGGTGCCGCTTATGGGGCTGACCATGACCTGAGCCGCCTGCATCCTCATGGCATGGTCTCCATCAGGGCCCAGAGCCCCATCCCCAACCTCTACCTGACAGGTACACTGACTGCCTCATCTTGCCAAGAGCTGAGACCCAAGGCCTCCCTATCACCCACAGTCCTCTGTTTGGATCTTTGGGCCCCTCTGCCCCTGCAGCCTCCTACACCTGCCCTGGGCTGCCTCTGCGGGCCATGGATTCTGGGCCTGATCTGAAGCTATCTTAGGGTGGCCCAGCACTGAGGGATGAACACGAGAGCCCTTACCCTCTCCCCTACTTGGGGGGCTGCTCATGGGTCTCTGCTCTTGTCTCCTAGGCCAGGATATCTTCACCTGTGGGTTGATGGGGGCCCTGCAAGGGGCCCTTCTGTGCAGCGGTGCCATCCTGAAGCGGAACTTGTACTTAGACCTCAAGAAGCTTGGTTCAAGGATCCAGGCACAAAAGAAGAATAATTAGTCTGTCTGGTCAGGAATGAGCCAGAGGAATTTGGCTAGTGCTGTGGCACAGCCCCTGATTTACCTCTAATGTCTTTCAGCATTAGTTTCTGCTCAGATAAAGCACTCTCATTTGTTTTTGATTTCTGAATGGAGATCTGACACACAGGTCTAGCGCAGATCAGTTCTTCAAATGAAGCTCTTCTGGCTGGGGCAGGGATGATCTTTCATACCTTTTATAACATGCCAGCCCTAATAAAAGGCCTGGGGGGCTACTGATTTGGATAGCCTTAATATCTCATTAATCAGTGCTCTGCACCCCACACCCATCCCTCTTAACTCAGCAATCAAACTGAATATTCTCTGGTCGGGGGCTAGAACCCTTGAAAGTGCTAGACCAGCCGTCTTGAGGCTCCTCATCCACTTGCAGACTGTGCCTCAGTCTACACTGGTAAAGAAAAGGTGCCTGGTGAGGTTTTGGTCAAAGTTTCATGGGTTCAGAGGACTCCACACCCTATTTTTGGCGGGTTCCAGTGACTCACTCAGAGCGTGGAGACCTGATAGGTTCAGTGTGGTGGTGGGGGCTGGAGGTAATGACAGGATGTATTACTCTGCAAGGTTTGTGGTACGAGATAATATCCCATTCGTCTATGCAGCCAAGGCCCTAAGTTTGTTGTCCTTATAATTAGGGTGACCCTGGGTTCTCAGTGTGCCAGCACCAAGACACACCCTCATGGAGCCTCAAGGCTTATCTTCCAAAGATAGAGAGCAAAGGTGGTGTTAGCAGGGCACAGGACTGGAAAGGTGACTCACAGGGCTGAAGCAGGCTGTAAGAACATTGCAGGCCAACAGTACAGCAGAGGACAGGTGCCAAGAGGTAACTGAATGAATAATGACTAATGGCCCAGCTAGCTGCCTCCTCGACCTAGAACAGGCTGCCTGGTGGGGAGGACAAGTGGGGCTGGAATCGGTCACCAGCACAGCAGGGAAAGCTACAGGATGTGTACAAAGCCCAGAATGGTGTTTCCAGTTTATTGGACATTGGATGAGAAGGTGAATGAAGACTAAGGGTTAAAAATAAAATGATCCATGGCTTTAATATTGGAAGTTTATTTCAGTTTCTGTGCAATAATACAAAATTACATCAAGTAGCATTCATAGAAGCTCAGTAAAACATTAGGTACTGAAAAATACTTATCATTAGACCAAACAAGCTTAAAAAAATTACAGTTAAATTACAAAAGCTGAAAATATAAAACACTGCAAAAACAGTGGCAATCTACTAATTAGGTAAACAAAAAAGCAGGGAAACTGTCACAATCATTTAACATGGTAGATTTCTGAATTAAAGGAATATCTATCATATTTTATATATATATATATATATCAGTGCGGAGAGACTGGCTTTGTTGGCCACTTGAAACTATACAGCTCAGAGTCAACTCTTTCACAGAGTTTCTAACTTGAGATTCAGTCTTTGCTCTGGATATACAGTTCAATTAAACCTGAAAATCTCTTCCCAGGATCCTTAAGCAAGGCCATGCTAAACAATCCCCCCAGCAAGAGTTTTCAGAAGACAGCTAGTGGAGCTGCCAGGTCTGGTATATAACACACACTCCTCCCTGTCCGAACGGTTCAGCATGTGCAAAGACTCAGCATGTGCAAAGCGCGCGTCCTTCCATCACACATGCGGCATCTCACCCTGTACAAACAAGGGGCAGGCTTCCTTGTATGTTTTTTCTGATTTAATCAACATGAACTGGAGAACAAAATGAGAATCACCATCAGGGTAATTTTAGAGGTTTAGAATTCTACTACCAAATATTTCATTACAAGCCATGATGGGAAAAGAAATGTGAAAGTGTATAAAAAACTAACTGGTCTTTCCAACGTGTCTTAGCCTTCTGATGTGATGGGTATCGTGCTCCGGGGAGCCCAGGAATGGGCTCCACACAATCCTACTCAGATTGTTCCCCTAGCAGGGGAACAAGGTCCTCCATTACCACCCATGACTGAGGCATAGATCCGACTCCCCTGACAGAAATCCCCCTTCAACCAAAAGCTGGGGGCAGGAAGGGAAGCCTAAAGCTGTCTAGAGAGGGGTGCCTCTCTCTGACTCCCGTACATCCTTGCCTGGCTCCGCCCCCCCCCCCCCCATGGCTTAAAGAGATGCCTCAGCCAGCTCATCCTCATCCACACACAATCTCTAGAAAAACATGCTTCAAATCTTCAAAAAACAAAAACTACCCAGAAAACAAGTTTTCCTTTGGTGTGAGATTTCCTTCAGTGCAATTTCTAAGTGAAATTTAAATTCTATTGTACTCTTTCACCACAAGAAATATCTCTGAGAGGCTCAGAAAGTGGAATGTGTGGATTCCACAGCAAAACCAACCCTCTCAGTTCCTGAAACAATCTTCCTTTCTGCTCTCCTCTCTGAGCAAAGTGCATCAGTCAGGGACAGCAACCAATAACCAGAAAGAGCCGTGTCAGACCTCAGTTAAGTCACACCCAGAGGTCCCGATCAAAGAAAACGTCTCCTTTGCGACGAGAAGACACTGAACCGAAGAACCTGAGAGACGCCACCATGCTAGGCCAAAGTGCAGACGGCGCCCGGGACACTCGGGTAGCTTGGTTTTCTTGGGGAGACTGGAGACATCAAATACTGACTGCCCTGTTTTACTAGTTTCAAAATTTGTGAGTGCATAATATTAAGAGCTAGTACAGGAGAATAAGAAGAGCCAATCCCAAGGTTGGGGAAATTAGGGAGGTGCGTGGGAAAACCTGAGCTGGGCCCCGAGGAAAACAAAGTCTGGGAGATAAGGGGAAAAAAGAGAAGAGAGGGCAGTGTAACCACAGAATAACTGTGGGAAACCAGGGAATGCAAGAACAAAAAGCATGGAGGCCTAGACAGGCACCCAACACGGGGGGCCCTTGGCCTGGCCAGGATGCAGAGAGAGACCGGCAAACAAGTGCCCGTGTGCACAGTCCTGAATCCTGCAGAGCCTGTGAACTCGATTCTCTAAGCCATGAGGACACAAACAGAAGCTTCAGATCCAGGCAAGTATTTCAGAAAGATCAATCTGGTCTCTATGTTTGTAAGAAAAGATGGACAGGAGAACCAATTAAGGTAGCTCCTGAAAAAAAAAAAAATCCAGGAAAGAGGTGAAATGGGTATGGGTCAAGGAAGCAGGGAAAATGGAAAGAAAGATTGTAGCTGGAATTTTTTTTTTTTTAAATGGGTAAGACTTTTGTGATGTAATAAAGGTAAAAGTGTGTAGTTTGTAGTTGAGAGGATAAAAGAATCGGGCAGTTGAGGGAGGCAGTTGAATGGGTAGAAGGAATTCCGTTTCAGTGACGACAGGACAACCGTGCTGCAATATCCAGCACATGACAGGACTGCCTCCTCTGGGAACTAGGCCAAGGACAAAGACTCCATAGCCACTCAGAGGACGGAGAATGAATGAATTTCTGAGGAGACAAAGGAATACAGAGAACTGCCTCTGAGGCCCTTTCTCCCGTCAGCACAAGGTGAGGCCAAGGAGTTCGTGACATCAGGGCAACCACAAGAGGGTAATTTCTGTTTGGATGGTCAACAGTGTCCAGTTCTGTCAAGGTCAAGACTAAGTTTTGACAATGTCTCTGGATCTGAACCTAGAGAAAAACAGTAGAAAGGCAGGGACCAAAGTGAGTTTGTAAAAATTATGAAGAGAATAAATGGCAAAGTAAGGGAAGCACGACTTCCCGGAGAAGTCCAACAGCGGCCTGCACAGTAAGATGGATGGCTGCAGGGCACGCATGAAGGTCAGAGGGAAAGTGCCAGAGAGGCAGGAATAGAAAACACTGGCGAGGAGGAGGAAAGGCAGGGACGGGAGACAAAAAAGGGACTAAAATAACCACGGTCTTAGGGAGCGCTAGGGGAGCCTGCTAGAAGATTCCTCTGGCTGGAAGAAAGGTTTCCAAGGTAAGACTGGTGCAGAAGTAGAGCACTCACTCATTCTCCACCCCCACCTGCACTGTGAAAATCTCAGCTCACAGCCAGGAACTGTTTTAAGCGAGGTGGAAGCTAACGTGACAAACACGACGGTCCCTTCTGTAGACTGACTTCTTCAGCAGCACAGAATTCCCCTCACTTCCCACACTCCGTTTCCTGAGATGGGTTGTTTTCATTTTTTCCTCTGCAGTAACAACGTTTTCTCAGCTTTCTGTAATAGGGTAGCACGGCTACAAGAGATTTACATAAGACTTCAAACAGCTTGATCCAAGATACTACCCTCAGTGACCCTGGGGGAACTCTAAATCTCTTAAATTTTAATAACTCCCCCCATGGGACAGAAGAATTTTTGTAACTACCCTTAGCATTTTTTTTTTAAGCTAGTTTTTTTTTTTTTTTTTTTAAGATTTTACTTATTTATTTTTAGAGAAGGAAGGGAGAGGGGGAGAGAGAGAGAGAGAGAGAGAAACATCAATGTGTGGTTGCTGGGGGACATGGCCTGCAACCTAGGCATGTGCCCTGACTGGGAATCGAACCTGCGATGCCTGGCTCGCAGCCCGAGCTCAATCCACTGAGCTACGCCAGCCAGGGCTTACCCTTAGCATTTTATATCAGTTGGGAAGACCATTAATTAGATTAAGGGAAAAGAAAGAGTACAGTTAGTTCCTAAATATGTCTATTTTCTCTTATAGGCAAAATAGTGTTTGTGGGGAACCTATTTCATAAAATACCTTTGAAAACAATGCAGACCAAAACCAAAACCAAAACCCTTCTACATGTGCTCTTGTACAAAGCATGAACTTATTCCAACTTTCCTGCTATGACTGTAAGGAAGAAGGGTGTTTCAATAATCATAAGTATATTTTTAAAAACCTGCAATGAGAACAGTGGCTGTACAGCTTTAGCTTTGCCCCTAGAACTTGGGGAAGTTCGGTTTGATGTTCAGTACAACCAAACGGAAGCTGATTTGCTTGTCCTAAGTCATGAGAATATCATAAACATGTGAAGAACTTAAACTAGACAGGTTGAACTTGCAGGTAGCAGGCAGTAAAGCGCTTTTTTAAAGCTGTTTTGGTTTGCTGCTGAAGCCTTTGAAAAAAACTGTGTTCAATGTAGCCCTTTGCCTGACAGCATTCACATTGTGTATCTCTTTCAGGGCATGTCCCCCCTCAAAGTAAGAGGCCCGGGTAGAAAAGTACCTCAACCTCCTGAGTTTTCTCCTAGGCCTGCAAACATAACTAGTGGCCAGTGCAATGCTATTTTCAAGGGGTAACTTTACTGCAGAGCCAAGGCCCCAGGGAGGGCGGTCGACAGTACTAGCCTGCCTGGGGCTGGCACCTCCCTTTGGTCAAAGCTGGGTTCCCACACGCTCACTCCCACTCACACTCAGGGGGGCAAGGGTGGAAAGCGCCAGCGCAGATAACTGGAGCATGGGAGGACAAGGTCACCAAAGTGCAGGTGCAAAAACCAAAGCAATGCCCCACCCCAAACCCCCGCCTCTGCCAGCCCGGACTGCCACCAAACTCTCGGGGGTGTCCCTTAGTTCACAGTACTTTGCTCTTCATTTCTCTTGATTTAGAAACAAATCAGCAGGGAGGACGAGGTTCTCGAAAACAGAAAAATCACATCTGAAACGAAAATAACATGATGCACTGGTAACCTTCTTCTTCCAGAGGAATACACCTTACTGCCGTGATTTTTTTTGGGAAAAAAAGATCTTAAAGGAGCTGAACCTCAAAAAAAACCCCCAGAACTAAGACACACTGAACCTCCACCATAAAAACAGCCATGGATAAAATAAAAACACCTAAAATTATTTTACAAATAGGTTTGATAAAAATATACCATAAATATACATAAATAAAACATACACTAGAAAATACACACTTGGTGGAGGGAATTTGAGAATCTTGACTTCGGCTTTATACCATTCTGTATTTTTTGAATTGTTTCCATGTGCCTTTTTTAAAATCAGAGAAAAATTATAAATAAAGGGGGGTGATAATCCTTAAAGGCAGCTATCTGGAAAGGTACTTGGCCAGGGTTACACGGTGAAGGTGACCTACTGAGCCAGTCAGCAAAGACGTTCTGAGCCGAGTAGCTTATTTTATAGCTGGTACAAGGTGTACGTGTGAACTGTGTTCCCTGTAGGAAGTCTAGGAACAACTTGCAGTTGGGCCACCACCAACTCTTCACCAATGCCCTTGTTGTTGCTACAGAGAAGGGGAACGGAAAGGTGCCTGCCAGCAGCAAGGCAGTGGGAGTACACTGCACTTCGACAGCTGCCTTTGAGGAGAACCTTACTCAGCTCCCACTGCTGTAGGGTGGAAGGAGGTCTTTGCTTTCTGGCAGGGGCATGGGTCGTCTGCACCCAGGAAATCTAGTCAACAGTGCTTAGCAGGGCTGATCTGGGAAGCTGGAGGCCTATGTTTCTGGACTCCTTTATTTTCAGGGAGTGTAGTCTAGTGCTTTGCTCCCTAATGTGTGGTACCAGGAGCATTTATGCCATCTGGGAACCTCCTAGAAATGCAGGAGCATGGGCTCTACCCCATAGCTAGTGCATCAGACTGCTTTCTGTCACAATGCCTAAGAAAATTTGTGAAGTGCTGATGTAGGACGAAAAATACAGGATGGGAGCCCAGGGAGTTCAGGTCTTGATTTTGCCACGTACTTGAGGTAAGAATTTAAGGGGAAAAAATGATTTCTGGGCCTGAGTCTCCTCCTCTGTCAAAGGAGGGAGCTGCTGTGAAGTAATTAAAGGTCTTTTAGCTGTAACACCACAGATGTTGGATGTCTCTACTTTGTGGTCTGAAAAGGGCAGGGGCAATGGTAGCAGCACCCCCAGAACCAGCTGCTGTTTCTGTGCCAAATGCAAGCCCACTGCTGGGCCCGGCTACAGAGCCTTTCCATGGACCTGGGTCTTCCTTCCTTACCTTCTGATCCAAACGCTGGTAGTCACTGGCCTTTGGCCGCCGAGTAAGTTTGGATTTTTTTCCTTCCAGGACAAAAGCAATAATCTGGGGAAAGAAAAAAAGAATATCATTAACAAGTGATTCAATAATGACATATTTCAGTCTCTGAAATCAGAGGTAATCACCTGGTAGCGTATTTGTTAATAACTCTGAAAGTAAAAGAGCAGTACACCCATGAAGAAGCCTGTTTAAATTATAACAATTTTAAGGAGGACAGGGCTTAGTTCTATTAGAATCTGCTTTAGTATACTGCTAAATAGAAAATAACAGAGGCAGGAAGGCTGTCCTGTGCTCTAGCTTATGGGTATCTATTGATTTACTCGAGTATTCAAAGATCTGCCACCTCTCCCTTGGAGAGCTCCAAGATAAGACATTTCTTTTCTTTTGCAAAAATCATAAGCAGCCCTGGCTGGCATGGCTTAGTTGGCTGAGCATCATCCCACAAAGCGAAAGGTTGCTAGTTCGATTCCTGGTCAGGGCACATGCCTGGATTGCGGGTCTGGTGTCCTACTGGGGCATGTGGGAGAGGCAACCCATCAATGTTTCTCTCCACCTCTTTCTCCCGCCCTTGTCCTCTAATAATGAAATCTTTTTATTTTATTTTTTTAATTAAAAAAATTTTTAAATTTTTTTAAAAGATTTTATTTATTTATTTTTAGAGAGGGAAGGAAGGGAGAAAGAGAGAGAGAGAAACATCAATGTGCAGTTGCTGGGGGCCGTGACCTGTAATCCAGGCATGTGCCCTGACTGGGCATCGAACCTGCAATGCTTTGGTTCGCAGCCCGTGCTCAATTCACTGAGCTACACCAGCCAGGGCCTAAAAATGAAATCTTTTTAAAAAACCATAAGCAATTATTTTTCTTTTCGGCTAATGCACACTTTCACCCCACACTTTGCCTCATCTTAACCATACCACTCTCACTGCATGTCTAAGGTCACTCTCTACGATGCTGGATGTAGAATAAGGAGTGCACCATTTTAACTAAATGTCTTCCCTCATTCCTTATAGCCATAGGCCTTATGACCATCATGAATTGAGCTCCCCAGTTTTGACCAGGCTACAGAAACTATGTACTCAATTCTTAAGAGCTCAATAAAGAATGCAATCATTTTGTCACTGGAGTGATTGCTAAGTGACACAGATATTAGTTCACACCAAACCCTGCTAAACAAGTAAGAGATGAGCCCTGGCTGGTGTGGGTCAGTGGACTGAGCACTGGCCTTCAAACCAAAGGTTTGCTGGTTTGATTCCCAGCCAGGGATTGTGGACCGGGTACCCCAGGAGGGGTGTGCAAGAGGCAACCACACATTGATGTTTCTCTCCCTCTTTTTCTCCCTTCCTTCCTCTCTAAAAATAAATAAATAAAATCTTTAAAAAATAAGAAGTAAAAGATGTGTATATCCATGCACTTTCTGGTCTTTCTTCTAATCAGAAATTCAAATGACTGTAGAAGATAACCCCTGGGCTCTCTGCTGGGGAAGTCAAAAACAGTGTAACTTCATTCTGCCACTGCAGGTGGAAGACGAAAACTCAGAAATGGTGCACTGTCTTCAGACTGGAAACAGGAAAATAAATGCTCTAAGTGTTACAAATTGTCAGTTACTCAGGTCCTCTGAGGCTGTGAAGGATCTAAGTTCAAGATTATAGGAGGAGACCCCAATTCAGGTCATATTGATAGTAATGTCCTCACTTAGCACCTAATGCAGCAGCAAAGGGCACTCAGAGGAAACAGACATGAAAATAATTTATAAAACAAAAGTAGAGCCTAGCAGGATCTGAAAAAAAAAAAGCCACACACACACACACAAAAAGTGAAATGTCTTGAAATCCCCAGTGCTCACAGACAGATAAGTGATGAATACTAGTGCATACACCAAGCTTTCAGGGGAGAGGATATCCCATTTCTCTTAAGGTAACTGTTGACTTACCTTCCGCTTGTTGTGATAGGCAATGTAGAGGACAGCGACAAGAATGGCTGCTGTCACCAAATAAGCAAAGAAGTGGCTGCTCTCTGCACTGGCACTTCCAAGATTGTCCTTATAAAGGTCACCCTTCTTCCTATTTGTGGAATCCAAAAGTGTCCCTTCGTGGTTCTCTCCAGAGGCAGGGCCAATTTCCTTCTCTTCTTTGGGTGGAGAACCCCCTCCAGGCTCAGAACTATCTTTTGTGGCCTGCTGCTCCTGATCCAACTTGTCAGAAACATCTTTCCTGGCCTGCTGTTCCTGATCTGACTTGTCAGAAGTGTCTTTCACTGGCTGGCGCTCCTGATCCGACTTATCAGAAGTGTCTTTTGTGGGCTGGTGCTCTTTCTCTGACTTATTGGAAGTGACTTTCAATGGCTGGAGCTCTTTCTCTGACTTGTCAGAAGTGTCTTTCATGGGCTGGTGGTGCTCCTGATCCGACTTGTCAGAAGTTTCTTTCGTGGGCTGGTGCTCTTTCTCTGACTTGTCCGAAGTGTCTTTCATGGGCTGGTGGTGCTCCTGATCTGACTTGTCAGAAGTTTCTTTCGTGGGCTGGAGCTCTTTCTCTGACTTGTCAGAAGTGTCTTTCATGGGCTGGTGGTGCTCCTGATCCGACTTGTCAGAAGGGTCCTTCGTGGGCTTGTGCTCTTTCTCTGACTTGTCAGAAGTGCCTTTCATGGGCTGGTGGTGCTCCTGATGGGACTTGTCAGAAGTTTCTTTCGTGGGCTGGAGCTCTTTCTCTGACTTGTCAGAAGTGTCTTTCATGGCCTGCTGCTCCTGATCCGACTTGTCAGAAGGGTCCTTCGTGGGCTTGTGCTCCTGATTAGATTTGTCAGAAGTATTTTTCTTGGACTGGTGCTCTTTCTCTGACTTGTCAGAACTGGTCTCAGTGGACAAGTGTGGTGTGGTCATCTCAGCATTGTCGTTTTCCTTGGGCAGTTCTGTGGGAGCC
>PVIA01003355.1:142579-171950 GCA_004024845.1 Tonatia bakeri
AAATGGGCACCGCGGCTCCTGAAAAAGAGAAAATAGTTGGCCTTGAAGCAAAGCAGGCCGGGAAAAAGGAATCCTCAGAGCTAGAAGGGACTGGGGCAACTGGCAAACGTTGATGGTGAGAGTGAAGGCGAAGGCAGAGATGGGTCGGGCAGAGAAGAAGCAAGCACAGATGGAGACCAGCCATGATGACGATGATGTGTCCGGGGCGAGAGTGGGACTTCTTTTTTTTTGGGGGGGGGGGGGTCTTACCCGCCGCTGTGACGCTCAGTAGGACCAACACAACCAGGTACCGCATCCTGCTGCCTGCGCTTCCCTCCTCTGATGCTCTCGCGAGATCGCGCAAGAATTCGGTACTCATGGCCCCGCCCCTTCCTGCGCTCGTCTTCCGCAGCTCCTCCCGGAGGAGGGAAGGGATTATGGGAAAGGTGGGGGTGGTGTGTAGTTCTGCCGCTTTTTTTTCAGCCGTGGCGGCGGTTCTCAGTGTGGGCGTCTTACGGTCTCTTGTGGAGGGTCCATGCACCCGTTTCTGATTTCCTTGCTTAGTAGCACCCGCAACAGACCGTCAATCCCCATTTCCTTCTTTCCCACCCTGCTTCTGAGCCGCACAAGGATGAGCGGGAGTCCCCTGGCCTGTGGACGGTCCCACGGGAGTGACGTCGCAGGGGCCCGGTGCGTCTTCGCCCCATCCTCTGCCAGCGTTTCTCGTGGTTCTCCCTCTCTCGTGGTTCTTTCCCCGCAGCACACACACATGCTGTGTTCCGCTCTCTCTCACGGAACAGATTCTATTTGGTCACCTTTGTGGCGGGAGCCTTCGCAGCGACTCCCCTTTCTCCCAACTCCAGGAAACTGCCCTCAAAGTTGCCAAAGGTCTTTCATAAAGAGCATATCCTTTTTTGGGTAGTAAAAGTAATTCATGTTCACTGCAGAAAAATTAGCGAACATGTGCAACAAAATCCTTGCCACACTCTTCTGGGATAATCAAGTTTTAATGTTTTAGTGTGTTTTCTGCTTTGCAAACATTTGACATTTTTGATTAGGTAATACATTCCTTTTTGTTGTTTTTAAAAAGATTTTATTTCACTTTAGAGAGCGAAGGGAGGGAGAAAGAGAGGGAGAGAAACATCAGTGTGTGGTTGCCTCTTGCCTGCCCCACACTGGGGCCCTGGCCTGCAACCCAGGCATGTGCCTGGACTGGGAATCCAACCAGTGACCCTTTGGTTTGTGGCTGCACTCAATCCACTGGGCCACACCAGCAGGCACATTTTTTTTCTATGCATGTTAATTTTCTCCCAAATTAGAACCAGTCAGTAAATAGTTTTGTACCCCACAGTTTAAAATTACTGTTATGTTATATACATTTTTCAGTTGCTTGAAATCATTTTATCAGAGCACCAGGCTAGGTGCTTTGTAGACAGTGATTTTAAAAATCGATAGGCCAGCCCTGGCGGGTGTAGCTCAGTGGATTGAGCGCGGGCTGCGAACCAGGCATCGCAGGTTCGATTCCCAGTCAGGGCACATGCCTAGGTTGCAGGCCATGTCCCCCAGCAACCACACATTGATGTTTCTCTCTCTCTCTCTCTTTCTCCCTCCCTTCCCTCTCTAAAAATAAATAAATAAAATCTTAAAAAAAAAATTGATAGGCCCTGTCCTGGCTGATTAGAGTATCTCCAGATAGGCCAAGGTGCGGGTTCCATCCCTGGTCAGGATACATACAAGAATCAACCAATGAATGCATCAGTAAGTGGAACAGCAACAACAAAACTGATGTTTCTTTCTCTAACAAATTTTTTTAAAGCCTTGGCAGGTATGGCACTGTTGATTGGAGCACCATCCTGTGTGCCAAAGGGTCATGGATTTTATTCCGATCCAGGTGTATGCCTGGGTTGCAGGTTCTGTACCCATTAGAGAGTCAGAGTACATGCAGGGAGGCAACTGATCAATGTTTCTCTCTCACACCCCCTCTCCCTTCTTCCCTTTCTCTAAAATCAATAAATGTATCATCGGACTAGGATAACAATTTAAAAAAAAATAAAAAACCAGCCCTGGCTGGTGTGGCTAAGTGGATTGAGAGCTGGCCTGCAAACCAAAGGGTCACTGGTTTGATTCCTAGTCAGGGCACATGCCTGGATTGTGGGCCAGGTCCCCATTTGGAAGTACAAGAGAGTCAATCACACGTTGATGTTCCTTTCCCACTCTTTTCCCCTCCCTTTCTCCAAAAGTCAATAAATCTTAAAAAAATGATAGGCTCTAACTTAATGGAACATATAATCTAGTGGGGCTCACAAATATTAAGCAACTATTTACACAAATGTGTGTGCTCAAAGAAAAAAGTACAGAAGCTTGAACTCTATTGAGGAAGGACCTTTGAACTGAGGACCAAAGAGTAGGTATTTCCCAGGAGAGATTGAAGGGAGGAGGGGGAGGAGCTTTCCTGGCTGAGTGTGCAGGATGTGCAAAGGCCTGGAGGCAGATGGGAACTTGCTATTTTTGTGTAAGTCTTAAGATGAGGGTAGGACTGTCAGACAACAGAAAACAAGGAGAAAGATGGAGGGAGCCCTGATTAAGAAGTAAGTGATCTGTGAGTTGTTCAGAGCATATGACTTTATGGAACACTGACAGACCTAGGCAGGCCTAGGAGGAATGGAAAATCACAGTGGGAAACTGTTACATGGGAAACTGCCTGCCTGGGAAATGCCTGCCGACCGTACCCTACTGGGAACAAACAGATGCCTGGCTAAGACTGGGGTCTGGGGTTGGCCTATCCGGCATAACGGGATGCAGCTTTAACCCACGGCTGACAAGATGTATGGTCAGCAGAAGTGGCACCCAGCAACCAGCTCTAGCCAATTAGACTCTGACACCCCAACCAGTTACCCTTCATGGGTTTTTGCACTTAAAAACCCTGCCCTAAGAACAGCTGAGTGAGTCAACCTCCCTTGGTTGGCTCCCCAGCCTTCTTTGGCTGGCTCCACTTTCCCCTCTTATTCCTCGCTAATAATTGCCCTGCTCCTTGGCTCGCTAAGTCTCTCTGGTTTCTTGAGCAACTCCGACCTAACAAACACAAAAGGGCATCAGAAAATATGCCTGTTAACTCAGACGGAAATGTCACCCCAACCAAAAAGGGCTACAGCTGCCAGGGGCAATAACGCTTCCCTGTAGCCTGTTGAGTACAATGTTTGCATGACATTGCGTGCAGTTCTAGGTAGTAAAAATTCTGAAGAGACTGTTCATGGCATAAATACAGCTTTCAGGAATAAGTACTTTATTTTGTTATTTACAGACTCTTTAATATGCTTCTCAGTGTTTCTCTGTTGTAAGAAAATCTCTTCTGCACACCCCTGATTACTGAGGAGAGAATAAAGATTAGAGAAAAGGGCAAAATCTTTACCAAATTATTTGAGAACCACGATTGCTTTGGCCACAGGAAGTGAATTGGTAAGTGAATCTGTATCTAAAAGAAAATTCTCCCCACGTCCCATAAGTATGTGACTGACATTAGAGGACGGTAGTTTTGCAGGTGCACGTGCAGGGAAAGGAAAGGCAGATCATGAAGCCTGATCTCATGTCCACATTACCGGGCAGGACAGTAAAGAAGGGTCCAAATTTCGCAGTTTGTGAGCCATACCTGGGGTTTATGTTTTATCTTAATAGTAATAAGAAGTCATCAAGGAGGTTTAAGTAGAGAAAAGATATAATCCAAGTTGGAAACTTTTTAAGAGTAATCTGGTTGTAGGGTAAAGAATCTACTCAGGGTGGGGAGAGAAGAGTGGACTTAGGAGTTAATTGGTTAGGAAACTGTAGGATTAGCATACGGACAGCGAGATGGAAGGAAGAGGTAGGACTTAAGATAAATTTGGGCAGTAAGACCAACAGGCCTTGGACATGGATTGTATATGGTGGGGGTGGGGGCTGGTGATGGTGACAAAGGTGTGGAGCAGCAACTTTCAACCTTTTTCATCTCATGATGAAAACTAATCACTAAAATTCTGCGGCACACCAAAAAATATATTTTTCGCTGACCCAACACAAAATAGGTATGATTTCCATGCATTCATACAAGAAGGCTATTGTTGTGTTGGCAGTTGTCATTTTTTTTATTTGACCATTTAAGGGAAAAGAGGTCAGTGCCATTGACTAAATAGTCAGGTATGGCATATTTAAAAAATTTTTGTGGTGCACGGGTTGAAAGCTGCTGGTGTGGAAAACCAGATTTGATGGGGGTGGGGCACGGAAAAGGAATTTGCTTCCAGTGTGAGTCAAGGGGGGATGCAAGTGTGAACATGGAGTTCCAAAGTCAAATATAGGAGCTGTGTTTCTAACTAATTTAAATAGTGTTCAAAAACCATGATTGTTAATGATTTCATATGAAGTGTTTTATGCCCTGACTGGGGCGACTCAGGTGGTTGGGTGTTGTCTCACAAAGTGAAATGTCAAAGGTTTGATTCCCAGTCAGGGCACATGCCTGGGTTAGGTCCAGGTTAGGGTCCATGCAAGAGGCACCTTCTCGCTCACATGGATGTTTCCCTCCCTTTCTCCCTCCTTTCCCCTCTTTCTAAAAACAAATAAGTCAAATATTTTTAAAAAGTAATTTATGAATTGACCATAATTTTTGTGACAGTTCCCTTATTATTGGAGATCTGGATTATTTTCAGTGTTTCACTGTTAGTAACAGTTATTTCTTGTCAGGTACTGTACTGGTTAGGTAAATTTTAGGATGAGACAGACCCTCAAAAATATTAAGCAACTTGCTTAAAATCATGCTGTTATCTTATTCAACCTTTGATAGCAGTGAGTTTTTTTAAGGTTTTATTTATTTTTAGATAGGAAGTGGGGAAGAAAGAGAGGGAGAGAAACATCAGTGTGCAGTTGCCTCTCACATGCCCCCAAATGGGGACCTGGCCCACAACCCAGGCATGTGCACTAACTGGGAATTAAACCAGTGACACCTTGGTTCACAGGCCTGTGCTCAATCCACTGAGCTACATCAGCCAGGGCCAATAAATAAAAAATATTTTTGAAAGATTTTATGTATTTTTAGAGAGAGGGGAAGGGAGGGGGAAAGAGAAGGAGAGAAATAGCAGTGTGTGGTTGCCTCTTGCTCGCCCCCTACTGGGGACCTGGCCTGCAACCCAGGCCTGTGCCCTGACTGGGAATCCACCTGGCAACCCCTTGCTTTGCAGTCCGGTGCTCTATCCACTAGGCCACACCAGCCAGGGCAAATAAAATATTTTTTTAAAAATTAAAAATAAAGATACACCAAAGTTAGAAAATAAAAATATCCTGTAATCCAGAGCTATTATCATGAAAATTTTGGATCTTTTCTGAATAGGCATCTCTCTGCACATAACTTATTAACTGAAAAAAAAGTGTTATAAAACCACATGTACAATTCTTATCTTACAAGTTTATTTGTAGCTTTGGTGCTACAACTAGTCACATCGTTTATCTTCTGAAATAGTCTTTTTATTTTTACTGTTTTTAAACTTTGTATGAATGGTGTTAGACTCCGTGTCCCATTGTGATTTCGTTTATGAAGAACATTGTTGTTACAGTCACTCAGTCCCAACGCTGTATCCAAATACACCTCAACTTATTATATTCCCCTTTCGGTGGACATTTGGTTTGTTTTGAGAATTTGCTTTCTCTCTCTTTTAGATTTTACTTATATATTTTTAGAGAGAGGGGAAAGGAGAAAGAGAGGGAGAGAAAGACCGATGTGCATGAGAAACATCAATCCATTGCCTAACACACCATTGCATGCCCAATTGGGGGCCAGCATGCAACCCAGGCATGTGCCCTAACCTGGAATCGAACCCACAACCCTTCAATTGCAGGAACCCAGAGCCACATCAGCCCAGGCTGATTTTGCTCTCTTAATGCTTCTGCAAACACTCGGTGTGCTGGTCCATGCAAGAGTTTCTCCAGAGTGTAAATGCTTTGTTTCTTCGTGGTAACTTTTTCCAACACCTCTCACCACACCACCGGTGCTCTTCTACTGTTTGTTCTGCAACACAGGACACTGCCCGTGGCCGCCCCTGCTAGCCGCTCCTGAAGGAGAAGTATCTTTTCACCTGTCTCAGGAAAAGCTGTTCTTGGTGACAGCACAGGTGATCCACAAGAGTCCATGGTACGTTGCAAAATATGCGTTACCATTTATCTGCTTTTGACAAGTGTGAGCCTCTGTTTCAATGTGTTATGATTTCTATTCCTTGTGGCATCTTTTTTCATCCCACAGAAAGCGGATTACAGGTTGGAAACTGGGCTCCGGAGGAGGAAGGGTGGATTGAAGCAAACTGGAGGATCGAGAGGAGACTGGGTACTGTGGCCTCAGTTTTGTTGATATTCTAAGAGGCAAGGCAGTCTTTGAGAGTGAGGAAGTGGCAATTAAATCGAGGCCCTGAGAGAAGAGTTGTTTAGAGATTTGGGAGAGGGAGGTGACCAAGGACGAGTGTAGTAACTGAACGGTATCGAAGGCCTGGCTGTTCGGCACCGTGGATCTATGGTGGCACCTATTTCCCGTGTGTGGTTTTTCTCCAGGCAGTGCTTTTACCTGGGATAGCAGCAGAGAAGGCACATTTTAGCACTAACTCCTAACTCATACCAATTTTGGTTTAAGGGAGTAGTAGGAGGTAACTTGAATATTAAAATTTCCTTGCACCCCTGCATGGTAAAAAGACTCAACAAACCAGGAGAAGAAGGGAACTTCCTCAACCTGAAAGAAGGCGTGTACAACAACCTCACAACTAACATTATACTTAATGGCCAGAGACTGGATGCCTTCTCTCTAAGATAAGGAACAGACTGTGACGTCTGCTCTTACCACTCCTATTCGCTTTTGTGCTGGAAGTACTGAGGACATCAATGCAAGAAAATGAAATAAAGGCATCCAGATTGAAGGGAAGAAGTAAAACTATCTCTATTTGCAGATGGCATGATCCTGTGTCAAGAAAATCCTGAGCATTTTCTAAAAATTTATTAGATCGACTTTAGCAAGGTTGTAAGATGTGAGATCAAATATAAAACCAATGGTATTTCTATACACGTGCAATGGATAATCTAAAACTGGAATTTTAAAGAAATAATGACAGCCCTGGCTAGTGTGGCTCAGTTGGTTGGAGCATTGTCCTATAGACCAAAAGGTCATAGGTTCGATTCCTGGCCAGGGCACATGCCAGGTTGTGGGTTTGATCTCCAGTTGGAGCACATATGAGAAGGCAACCAATCAATGTTTCTGGCTCACATCAGTGTTCCTCTCTCTGTCTCTCTCTCACACACACACACATCAGTGTTTCTCTCTCTCTCTCTCTCTGGCTCACATCAGTTTTTTTCCTCTCCCCCTTCCCCTCACTAAAAGCAATGAAAAAAAAATGCCTTTGGGTGACTATTAAAAAACAAAAAGAAAAAAACAATTACAACAGCATCAAAAAGAATAAAGTACTTATGCATAATTCTTTCAAAAGAAATGCAAAACTGATACTCTGAAAACTATGAAACATTATTGAGAGAAAATGAAGAAGACCTAAATAGACAAAGACATCCCATATTCATGGACTGGAAGACCCAATTTTGTTAAGATGACTACGCTCCCAAATTGAACTACCAACACAATCCCTATTAAATTCCCAGCTGGCTTCCTTGCAGAAACTGACAGACTGATCCTAAAATTCAGACAAAAATGCAAGAGACTCAGAATACTTAAACAGGCTTGAAAAAGAACAAAGTTAGAGGACTCACTCTTCCCAAATTTAAAACTACAAAGCTATAGTAATTAGGATACTGTGGTTCTGGCTTAAAGACATATAAATGGCCCTGGCTGGTGTGGCTCAGTGAATTGAGTGCTGGTCTGTGAGCCAAAAGGTCACCAGTTCAATTCCAAGTCAGGGCACAAGCCTGGGTTGCAGGCCAGGTCCCTTGTGGGGGGTACATGAGGCAACCACACATTGCTGTTTCTCTCCCCTCTTTTTCTCCCTCCCTCCCCCTCTCTAAAAATAAGTAAAATATTAAAAAAAGAGACACACAGATGAATGGAATAGAACTGAGAGACCAGAAATAAGCCTCTATACATTTATGATCAGTTGATTTTTGACAAGGGTGCAGAATAGTTCAATGGGGGAGAGGATAGTCTTTTCAATAAATGGTGTCAGAACAACTGGCTAATAAGCATATGACTATATGCTTAACATCATGAGTATTGGGTAAATGCAAATCAAAATCACATGTGGCTCCACTGGCTGGGAATCTTTCCAGAAAGAGAAAGTTCGCTGGTTCAGAGCACATGGCTGGATTTGTGAGTTTGGTCCCAGTTGGGGAGCGTAGGAGGAGCAACCCATTGATGTTTCTCTCTTGCATTACTGTTTCTCTCTTTCTCTATTCCTTACCCTCTTTAAGAATAAATAATTAAAATTGTAAAAAAAAATATCACAGAGCCTGGCCAGACAGCTGAGCTGGTTACAGCACACATAGGAATCAACCAATGAATGCGTAAGTAAATGTAACAACAAATCGATATTTCTTTCTCTCCCCATTCATCTCTCTCTTAAAAAAAAAAAAAGAGAGAATCACAAGGAGATACACTTCACACCTAGTAGGAGGGCTGTAATAAAATAATAATAATAATAATAAAAATAATAAAACAGAAAATAATGCACTAGTAAGAATGTAGAGAAACTGGTACCCCACACATTGCTGGTTGGAATATAAAACACTGCAGCCACTATGGGAGAGTTCAGCAATTCCTCAAAGAAGTTAGAGAATTACCATGTGACTCAGCAATCCACTCAGGAGCACACGCCCTCGGAGCTGAAAACGGGCTCAGACACAAACATGCTGCACGTGCGCATTCCTGGCAGCACTGTTCCCAATGTGTGCCCAAAAGGTGGTGCACACACAGTGGAATATTATTCGGCCAGAAAAAGGACTGGAATTCTGATACACACTGCAATATAGAAGAAACATAAAAACATGTTAAATGGCCCTGGCTGGCGTAGCTCAGTGGATTGAGCGCGGGCTGCGAACCAGGCATCACAGGTTCGATTCCCAGTCAGGGCACATGCCTAGGTGGCGGGCCATGTCCCCCAGCAACCGCACATTGATGTTTCTCTCTCTCTCCCTCTCCCTTCCCTCTCTAAAAATAAATAAATAAAATCTTAAAAAAAAAAAACATGTGAAATAAGCCAGACACAAAAGGGCAAATATTGTATGAATCTGTTTGATACCTAGAATAGGCAAATTCCTAAAGATACAAAAGAGCCTAAAAGTTCCTAAGATCTGGGGGGAGAATAACCCCAGGGGTGGGGTTATTTCTTACTAGGTATAGAGCTTCTGTTTGGGGAATCAGTAGTGGTTAGGGATACATAATCTTGTAAAGGTACTTAACACCACTAAATCACCCACTTAAAAATAGCTAAGATGGTGAATTGTATGTTGTACGTATTTTACCACAATTTTAAAAATGTCGAGTACTCATAAAAAGGAAAAGACTAAACAGTTTAATCAAGGCTTAAAATAACAAATGCAATTCTGCTATGTGTGACAACACGGATGAACGTTGAAAACATTGTGCTAAGTTATAAAAGCCAGGTAGAAAAGGATAAATGCTTTGGTTATGATGATATGAATTATTTAAAGTAGGCAGATTCATAGCAACAGAGAGTAGGTTAGAGGTATTGGGCTGGGCGGAAGGGGAATGAGGGTTATTGCTTGCTGGTTACAGAGATTGTTTGGAATGATGGAAAGCTTTGGAAACAGTTTGTGCATAATAGTGTGCATACTGGATGCACAACACTGTGAATGTAATACAATGTTACTGAGTCATACCCTTAAAATGGCAAATTTTGTCATGTATACTTACCATAATTTAAAAACATGTACTGATACATGCTTCAACATGGGTGAACCTTGCAAACCCACCAAGAGGAGTCAGTGAGAAAGAACCACACATTGTATTATTGTACTCAGACAGAATGTCCACAACAGACAAACCCAGAGACAGAAAGGAGGTTAGTGGTCACCCAGTTCTGCAGAAAACGGAGGGTGATTTCTAAAGGGTATATATGGAGTTTCTTTTTTTTTTTTTTTTTTAAAGATTTTATTTATTTTTAGAGAGGGAAGGGAGAGGGAGAGAGAGAGAGAAACATCAATGTGCGGTTGCTGGGGGACATGGCCTGCAACCTAGGTATGTGCCCTGACTGGGAATCGAACCTGCGATGCCTGGTTCGCAGCCCGCGCTCAATCCACTGAGCTACGCCAGCCAGGGCTTGGAGTTTCTTTTTGAAGTGATAAAAATGTTCTAAGATTGACTGAGGTGATAGGCACAAAACTCTGAACATACTAAAAACCATTGAAGTGTACACTTTAAATGGGTGAATTATGTGTTATATGAATTACAGGCCAATAGAGTTATTATAAAAAAAAATTAGCCCTGGCTGGTGTGTCTCAGTGGACTGAGCATGGGCCTGCAAACCAAAGGACTGCCGGTTCGATTCCCAGTCAGGGCACATGCCTGGGTTGCGGGCCAGGCCCCCAGTAGCGGATGCACAAGAGGAAACCACAGATGGATGTTTCTTCCCCTCTCTTTCTCCCTTCCCCTCTCTAAAAATAAATAAATAAAATCTTTAAAAATTAAATAAAAGTTGTGGTGTTAGGTACTCTGCAAAGCAGACGAAGGTCGACCCCCACATCCCAGTGATTCTAGGGCGAATGGAAGCAAAAGAGTTCCTCCCCGCAGATCTGTTACCGATGCTGACCGGTCGCTGTACATTCGTGGTCGGGTTGGAATCGTCTAGTCGCGTCATGCCTGTTCCATATCCCTGTCCAGTGAGTGCTAACCCTCTTTGCACATCCACAAAAACCTAGCACAGGGGCGGTATGAAGAAGGGGGCTTGACTCAATGAAGGGATTAAAACACTCAGAAAAGGTCTTGCAACTGCAATTTTATTTTCTTTTGTGAAAATAAACAGCTTATTGGGAGTTCAAATTGCTCCAAAAACCCCATAAAAACAAAAAGAAATACACACAGAAGCATGTGAGGTGATGGGGGAGGGAGGACGGTCTTCAGAACTTTGGCAGACTGCCAGCACTGACCCAGGTGATGGGAGCCAGTCCCCGGAGCAGGTGCTGGCCGCCGCTCTGGGACTGTGCAGGGCCGCCCTTGACTGGTAAGGGGTGGAACACAGACTTTGTCACTAAGGAAGTGGCAGGCACCTTGAGTCCCTTTAAATGCAGGGAAGAACCACTTCAGAGGACCTTTTCCCCCCATCAAAGCTGGGGGCTGGAGGTTAGGGCCACTGCGGGAAAGGGGGTGCTGGTGGACACGAACCAGGCAAAGTGTCTTCTCACATGGTGACAGCCTTACAGCGGCAGAGGATGAAGAAGATGAAGGCAGGAACCCGTGGAGTTGAGCAAAGGAGAAAAACTTGGGCGAGGTAAGAGCTAATGTCCAGGGACAGGGTCTGGATGAAGAGCGACAGGCTAGAGCTCGCAGCAGTGGCCGCGTGCAGACCGGGTGCGGGCGCCGGAAGAGGGGGAGGCGAGTGTCAGAGGTAGAGAGAAGGGGGTCTTTGCCCAGGTCCATCCACCACTGCACGTACGGGAAGAATGACACACTACTTTTCAATTCTCTTTCTTTCAAAGATTTTTTTTGTGGGTTTTGTTTTGTTTTTTAAAAAAGCCTTATGATCAGCTACTGGTTACATCTACAAAATGTAAAGTACTGTTGTTACCAGTCACTTTACAGAACAGTCCAGAGTGGTCAAATATTGACCAATAAAGTTTCCTTTTTTTTCTCTCTTCTGAATCATTACTACTCGATGGGTCACTCGACAGCCTGCATAGGTCACAGGGCAGCTTAGTGAGCAGACTTGGTGACCAAGGAAAGAGGCTGGGCCTGGAGCACTGGGAGGGCCTGGTGGGCATGGAGCGTGGCCGGGAAGGAAGGGGGGGAAGTCAGCAGAGCTGTGGGCATGGACCCCAGGGGGAGGGGCCGGGAGAGGAGTGGGGGCTGGCTGCCCATCTGGGCAGAGGATGTGGCTGCAGCCTTAGCAGACAGGAAGGCAGCCGAATGGAGAGCCAGCTGGGCCCGGGCCTCTGGCTTGGTGGTAAGGGAGAGAGGCTGGGCTTGCTCCGAGTGGGTCGCAGCAGGGGCAGCTGGCGAGGCCAAGGCTGCAGAGGGGGTGGCCGGGGAGTCCAGCATGCTGCCATGGGACGAGGCAGGGCTGTCACAGGGCTTCTCAGGGGGCAGGTACTGAACACACGGCTTCTTGCTTTTGGAGGCCAGAGTACCTAGGGGGAACAAACCAAGAAGAAGTGAGCAGCTAGTAGCTCAGGAGAGGCGAAGGAGAGGCGGGGGCGGCAGAAGAGGCTTGGCTGTACACGTCTTCTCTGGAAACAAAAGAATCCTTCCAGGGAGGAAAGTGAGGACCTGAAACCATGTCCAAGGCTTTCAGGACTAGAAAGGTGCATTCAAGGACGCCTACAGCATAGAGAAGGGGCAATGCCAAAGCGACCAAGAATGATTCAGTGTCTGACTGCAACATCGCCTTCCCTGCCTAAATCTCATCCTTTTGAGGATGGAGCTCCACTCAATTTGCTTTAAAAATCTTTAGTTTATGGTACTTTCAGAGATGGTGCAGCACCTGCTAGGCAGCATGCTGTGCAGTGGATCTTGCATCACAAGCATTATTTATATGTGTCCTCATATGTAGATGAATACACAAATCATGTAGACGGATGGAAGGAAGGAAGGAAGGAAGGAAGGAAGGAAGGTAGATGAGGAGCCAAAGCACTTTCAAAGGCAGCAACAGCTTCACACTGGTCCTGGAGTGAGCAGGAGATGGAAACGTGACCTAAATGCTTGTCACAGCGGGAATACCTCTGCACTCGGTGCGATTCCGGTGTACATATTTTTGGCACAAAGTGGCCCCCAAACTGAAGCAAACTATTCTGGTGTTCGACCACCCAAAAACACTGGAGGCAAAGCTGATTCTACTGGACTCACTGACAGGTGGTACGTCAGTCTCTACGGTGCTGCCTTCCTAAGGGAATTTCAACTGCATTCAGTTTTCACCCTGTGCATTGAATTTACAAACTAACCTTCCACTAAGACGCAACTGAAGTGAATGCAAAAGCTCCTAGGCTTCCAAGTGAGAAAGTACTTGGGACCCAATCCTGCCCGCACCATTTAGCCAGCACAGTGAGTGGGAAAAATTCCTTAACTTCTCTGAGCCTCTTAATTGGTCGTCTCTAAAAAGGGGTTAATAGTAACACTCAATTGAGTATACATGAGGCAGCGGCCCTGAAACATGGCAAATGGCAGCTGTTGGAATCCAGCACTGTCATCGCACCCGTCACAGACCTGGGTGTAATGCGCAGGTGGGGGCAGCTGTGACAGCGAGAAGGCAGAGAAAAGAGGCAGTGACCTCCTCAAGACTCACCCTCTGCCTCTTGGACTTGCTGCTGGGACTGTGTCTGTGACAGCTGCTTTTCTCTCTTCCTCTTCTTTTTCTTACCCTGAAAGATACGGCCAAAGGAAGAGGTCCCTGAGACAGAGCAATTGGCTTTTCAGGGTGCTGTCCAGATAGGAAGTGGGGAGCCCTCAGATCAGACGGGCCCCGCCCTGGGGGTGCCGCCCTCCCTGCCCCATTTGATCCTTCCTCTCTAAGTCGGGTGCCCTGGTCTTTGGGGGCCTCGCCTCTCACTGCACTCAGGCTTGCTCTTCCATCTCTCTCCCTGGCACGGCAGTTCTTGATCTTTTCTTGAGGTGTCCCAGGTCCCACTGAAAAGTCTAGTACAGCTACAAACCCTCTGACCAGAAAAAGGCAAGTACGAACATACATACAAAAACCTGCCTAGCTCTAGGGAATTATCAGACATGCCGGCTGAGGTGCTCCACTGGTCTCTGAGCCCCAAACTAGGAACCCCTGGCCAGGGGCGTTCTACCACCAGAGCTAGTGCGCGGCTCACGCTGCTCCCTGAAGTAGGGAGCTGAAGGATGGGTCCAGGCCAACGGAAGGGGCACCAATTTAAGTCTGTTGTCAGGACAACAAAACCATGCACCTGTTGATCTCCCGAGAACTGAAATGCCTTCTGCACTTTATAGAAACACGGGCTTCTCCCTGGCCTTAAGAGTCCTCCATCCACACTGCCGATGTCCCTCCCTCCCTTCCTCGTGCCTGTGCTGCTCCTGGGGTCTGGGTGGGCACGTACGTAGTTGTCCCGGGCCGACCAGGTGGGGTAGAGCTGGGAGTGAAGCTGCCGCTCCTTCCGGGCCAGTTCGTAGTACTTGGCCTGCTCTTCTCGGGACAGGTTGTGCCACTGCGGGAGAGAGGGCCAGAGAGGGCAGGGAGCGATGAATGCAGGGGACGCGGCCCACGCCGCCTGGAGGGTGAGTGCAGATCTTACCTTTCTCCCCAGGATTTGGTTGATGGCTGCGCTTTCCTTCAGGGTGCACTCAGCCACCACCTTGGCCCTCATCTCCTTCATATACAACATGAAGGCATTAAGAGGCTTCTTCACGTGGGGTTTCTTTTCTTCCTCCTTTTTTACCGTGACCGGTGATTTCCTGGGAATAGGTTAGCACAGGTCAGCTGCCGTCCAACTCCCCAGCCCCCGCCTCTCTGTGCGGCTAAGGGCCCACCGCGCTGAGGAGGGGAGATGAGCTGCTCGGTGCTAATTCAAGTGGCTGCGCTCAGCACCTGAGCGTCTCCCACCAGGAGCTCCAAGTCTCTGGATCCCCTGGGCCGTGTTCTACGGAAGGAGACTTTCGTGATGAAGGAGCAGAGGGTGGTGGTGACATGCACTGGCAATGGTGATGGAGAGGAGGGGGCAGGACCTTTCGGCAGACGCAGGGGAGGGGCTCTCCTGGGCCGGGAGGCACTGGCTGGCTGCCTGCCCTTCACAGCCTGGTGCTTGTCTCGGCTCTGCCAGGGGTCAGCCATGTGATGGCGGGAAAACTCCTTTGGGGGGGGGGAAGGGAAGCTAAAAGCTTTCTCTGATTCTCTTGCAGCCTCTAGATCCTGACTGTAAAACTTTTTTTAACATGAGAAAGATGCGCAATGTCTCAGAGAGTCAAGGGGGACCATTCCTAGGGGAGAGGATTTGGCTGAGGGGGACTGCAGGACTGCCCTCTAAACGCCACTAGGAGAGAAAAATAAACAGCAACCATCGCCCAGAGACTGGCCACTCCAGCCCAGACCCCGGGCTACTCACGCGCTCACGGCGGGGCTCAGGCTGGGGGGCGCTGGCTCCTGCTTGACGATGGGGGAGACGATGGCGGGGTGGGGGATCCCTGAGGTGGGCAGACCCGGGTGGGCCGGAGCCACCATGTGAGGGGAGAACCGACTGGAAACCAGGCTGCACAACAGGTTGAAAGGACAAAAGAGGGATTCAGGCTGAATGCTTGTCACCCAGCAGAGGACGTGGGTGGCTCCCTGCCTTTAGTGCAGAGGCACGTAGACACCTCTGCGATGGCCAAGTCTGAGGGATGGACGGCCATTCACTGACCTTGCTGGACAGAACCAGGTCTGGGAGGCACCCAACAAGCCTCCCCCTCCCTAGAGGGCTCCTATTTCTGGTGCTGGAAGCGAGTAGGATGAGAAACAGAAAAGATGGTGTTGTGGGTCAGACCAGGGTACACAATGGGAAAATAAGGGCTCACGTGGGTTGCACTTCCTTTGTTACTAGAGGCGCCGTTGTCAGGTAGAGCTGGCCCCTGTGGCGGAAGTCCCCTTCTACTCCCCCCTCCCCGGACATCATTTCAGGAAAATCAGTCTTCTAGTTTCTGGCTTCAGTGACTGTACTCGAAAGAGCTTCAGTGGACTTTCCACAGATTCCTCCTTTTTTGGGTCTATACGTGTGCGTGTACAACTGTAAAAATCCAATGAGTTGTATACCTAAGATGTATGTATGTACTATTATGTTTATCTGTTTTACTTCAATGAAAAGTGGGTAATACGATCATCTCCATGAATCAGGCTGCAAAAGGGATGCACCAGGAATACCAAGATCCACGGAGCTTCCAAACTCAAAGGCAAGGCAGGCAGTGCAAGCAAGTAAAGCAGGCCAGATGCAGTACCATGGGGTCTGGTGGTGGGTTCTGGGAAAACTTCAGAACCCCTAAGAAGTGGTTCTCAGAGTGTGTCTAGATCAGACACATCAGGAGCTGGGCAGGGAAAAAAAAAAGCTTCAGGGCCACGAAGCCCAGCATGTGGGGACACGTGACCCAAGGGTTGAGTGCCAGGGCTTTGAAATTCTTCTCTTGGAGAGACCGGGAAAGAATGACCCTGGGGGCAGGAGAATCCTTCCCACCAGGGAGGTGGGAGAAAAGGCGAGTATGAGCCTCCTCGTTTGCTGCCAGGAGAAGGCTGTTTAATGGTCAGAAGTGGCAACGACACTAGCCAGTAGCAGACAACCATTCCCTGCACCGCCACTCTGTGTTCACAGCCCGTCCCCAGACTCACCTGGACATTGAGGCGTTCATGGCGAGGGCAGGGTATGGGTGCCGGAAGCCACCAGGAGGAAGGGAGTACATGGGCTGTCCCTGCCTGCAGGGGTTAGGAGCAAGGGAATCTGGTCAGCATATTGGGTAAAATGGGAGTGTTCAGGACAAAGAAGGAGAGGGGGTGGGGAGAAAGGATGAGAAATAAATGGCAGGAAGTGGGAAGTAAGGATTGGGAGGAACCTGGGTGGGTGGGGCAGCTGCATACAGACTCCAAAGGCAGCTGGAGGTGCAGAAGGAAGGAACGAGGGTGAGAAAGGCTCCAAGTTTCCTTACTGTGGGACGAGCCAGCCGAGGGGGTGGGGGATTTGTCCGACAGCTCCGGGAGACAGTGGGTAATATGGAGACAGCTCAGATGGGTGAGGGGGCCTGGGGATTCCTGCTTCCAAAGAGAGATGTGTCAGACTGCTCCCTGGACCTGCCAGAGCACTTTAAAATAACATCATCTGGGAGGTTCTGTGCCCTGTGTCCCCGCCTAGGCGTTCTGGAGCCTGGAAGACCCTTTCCTTCGCTATCTGTGCCCCACCATCTCCCTAGTTCCGCTGGCCAGCTGGTCAAGGACATGTTCAGGAAGGCCGGAGTAATGCAGTCTCTCTGGCTGCATGGGTCCCATTTCTGTTGGCAGCATTAACTCCCAGCTGCTCATACGGGAGTTGGGATCCAAGAGAGGGCCAGGAAATTCTGCACTGACAGACCCAAGCTGTCCCCAGAGTCATTAGCTCACTACTTCTCCAGGAAACCTGCTGCATCTATGGAGAAACAAACTTTGGACGCCAAGTCCACATTTGTCCTCCTTATTATCTGTAAGTTGTACTGTCTCTCTAAAGAAGGGCCCCCAAAATACTTTGATCCACGGTAACTCTGCAGGAATTTCACAAAGACTATGGCACCCCGGGACAGACGGGTCTGGTGAACAAGTTAAAAGAAGCCGACTCAGCCTTGCTGCTGTACAGCCTGGCTAGGCCCAATGACTTGAAATGTTCAGGTTAGCGTAAAGGTCTCGGTTTAGGGGGGCACCGCCTGCAGTGTGCTAGACTTCAAGGAGAATAAAAAAAGACATTCCTCCGCCCCTGCCAGCTTGCTTCACTCCCAAACTGTTAAGAAATTCTAAAGTAAAAGAAATGGAGACTGAGAAACCCCAAACAGTCACTGTGGAGCCAGGGCCCCTCTCGCTTAATTCCCTTTTACCCTGACAATAACCCTGGGGTGTAGCCCAGAAGGTGCAGATGAAAAGAACTGATGTTGCCCTGGCTGGTGTAGCTCAGTGGATTGAGCACGGGCTGCGAACCAGCCATCGCAGGTTCGATTCCCAGTCAGGGCACATGCCTAGGTTGCAGGCCATGTCCCTCAGCAACCACACATTGATGTTTCTATCTCTCTCTCTTTCTCCCTCCCTTACCTCTCTAAAAATAAATAAATCAAATCTTAAAAAAAAAAAAACTGACGTGGCTACAGTCAGTGGTTAAGGATACAGCCAATTGAGAGCTGGCGACGTGAGTGGAACCCAGGTCAGATGGGTGCGCCCTGAGCAGCCCAGCCACCCGTCTCCCCCTTGGAGCCCCGCACGGGGCCAGCCCCGCAGCCACAGACTCACCTGTCTTTGGATCGATCTCTGGGGAGAGGTGTGTGGGAGGGGAGCCGGGGGAAAAGTGGTCGTTGCTGTAGGTGATGAGGGGTGTCAACGGGTGCATGTGATGTGGGTGCTGAACAACAGGAACTTTATTCGACTGTAAGACGGAGAGAAAGAGACCAGGGACAGTTGCCAAGGAGATAGAGAGCAAATTCAGCTGTTATTTACCGCATCGAATTTGTGCCAGGGATTTTCCAGGCGACACCCCCCTCGATCCTCCTACAGCCCCTGAGAGACAGTAGCAGAGGAAGCATTACACCCACCCTCCAACGCGCCCTCTTCAAAACAGCCCCCCGTGAGACCTCACATAACCAGCCGGCTATCACTTCCAGGACGCACAGACACACCCTGGGCACTTCCAGGCACACCCCACTCTGCTGACCGAATTGCCCCATGGTTTCATTTGAAATGATGATGCACGGAAGGGGAATGCACCATCATTTATGTAACTGCTAAGAGAAGAAACCCTGGCATACCATGGACATATGCTGATTTCAGAAATGCTAAAAATGGGAAAAACCTGCATGTCCTAGAATCGGTAAACCGAATCAACTTTTAAAATGCTTTAAAGTAATCTAACTTAACAATAGGATCTTATAAAAATAGCTGTAATTTATCCTGCACTATAAGCACAGGGCTAGGCGTAATGCCTGGTCCTTGCTATAACCTACCAAAGGAGCTATGATCATCGCCATCTGAGGATGAAGAGACTGAGCTCAGGAAGACCAAGTGACTTAGCCCGGGACACAGAGCCGGTAAGCGGCAGAACTAGATGCACGCCACCATTTTCTCTGTATTATCGGCCTCCCTAAGAACCTGATCAAAATATCTTGGTCAGAGAGAAAGGATAGACATACTTTTTTTTAGTTTGTCTGTTTAACAAAGAGATGTGTAAAAAGGATGGCGATATGAAGGCAGCTGAAGGGCTTGAACTCCAAACTGCTGTCTTAAGTTTGGACTTCCATTTAGATTCCAGAAGCCCTTTCCCCCTTTCACATGGTGCCCATTTGGTGTTCACAATGCACACTCCAGTCTGTATATCTCTCTTAGGCATCTCTGTGCTGGCGGTAGTTGCAGTCCATTTTCAGTATGTTGGGCAGAGACGGGAGGTGGAGTCCTAGAGCAAGGCCCGGAGCCCAAGGCTCCTGCTCCCAGACCCGCAGATGTGAGGCTGAGAGAGTTCAGACCTTCTGAACCACAGCCACTAGGTGGCGCTGGCACCTGGCTGGGCCCTGCAGGTACCGGGTGTTGAACAATTTCCTATGAGCCCCCAACCCCCACCCTGCTTCGGCCCCTGCATGGCTCAAAATTATAGAATGACTACAATTAAACAAACAAACAAACAAACAAACAAACAAACACTTCCATGATAAAAAAAGGCTAAACAGAAGAACAACAAAATACAAAATATAAACAGTAGCTATGTTTGAGCGATGGAACTATGGGTGATTTTGTTTTGTCTCCCTCTCTGTATTTTCCAACTTTTAATTATTATCTAGTTAAAATGTATACTTACGACAAACACCAATTTTCTAAGAAATAAATGGAAACTATGTTATAAAGCATTAGAAACTGCTATCACCCCAGCCTTCTCCAGTCGCTATTAGCATTTTGGTGTGTTTCCATCCAGTTAGACATTTTGTGCATGTTTTTTATTTACATGTACTTACATCATTTATAGCCACATTTTTAATTAAATGACTTTTCAGCTTTACTGAGGTATAACAGACAAGTAAAACTGTAATATAGTGAAAGTGTGCAATGTAATGATTTGATATATCTATATATATCTATTTAAAAACACTTAATAGTATTATGAAATCCTGACTGCCTAAGTGCTGTTGATTTTGGCTTCATCCGGAGGCCAAGCAGCACTGAATGCAGGACACTCACAGAGCAGGAAAATGTGTTACATTTGAAAATGTAGGTATCCTCACTTAAATGCTGTTATTACAGGTTTCCAGTAGGTGGCATCACTGTCCAGAAAATGGAGAGCCACAGAAAGAGTAAGAAAAGTACGCTATTCCTCGGTCAGGGTCAGACAGAAGATGTGGCTGGTAAGGGAGGAGGACGGGCTCTTTAGGGCTGATTCAGTAAAGGCTCTCCTTGGAGGCTACCATCCCAGCAAAAGTTCCGGCTTGTTTTCTCCTCAGCTGCCTTCAAGACAAGGATGTCCACAGCATAATCCCAGGCCCAGAGTAGGAAAGCTGGGAACCACCCTCCACCTCACATGGTGGAAACAGCACACAAGCAAAGGCATGGGTGTTTGCTCAGCATGGCAGCTGAAGCCAGCTTTCTCCAAAGAACAGCGTGTCAGAGCCCTCTTGGACCTAAATCCTTTAGTCTAGTCAGGCACACCCAACTCTTCCCCAGTCCAAGTGCTTCATGTCTACTTCAGTCTGTTTCTAGATTTGGTCCAAGCCAAACTTCTTTAAACTCCCATCCCTAAGGAAGCAATGTGTATTCTTTCTCCCACTGTTTGGCACTTAAATTTTTTTTAATTTATTGATTTTAGAGAGAAGGTTGGGGGGAGAGGCAGGGGCGGGGAGAGAAGCACAGACTTATCATTCCACTCATTTATGCACCCATGGCTTGATTCTTGTATGTGCCCTGACAGGGGATTGAACCTGCAACCTTGGTGTATCTGGATAACACTCTAACCAAATGAGTTACCTGGCCAGGGCTAGGACTTATTTTCAAGTTCCAAGTAGAGCCAACAGCACTCAGCTCCACCACAGACGGAGGAGCTACCTCTCAGCAACTTGTGTGAGGCCCTCCTGCAGCCTCCTGGCTCCTAACGTTCACTCACTATTTGCTTTTCTTCCAGATCCCGATTTCGGAGATAAGAAGGACAGGGTTTGTAGCTAAGGCAAAGATGAGCCTTACCTCGGAGACATTGTTCACAAAGCAGCCCCAGACTGGCCCGCAGAATGCCCAGGAAACATACTCGGAGTTTCACTGGTTTACTAACTAGACCTGATTTTATTTGTTTAAGAAATCTTTTCTATTTTCATTCAATCGTCTATTTACTGATAGAGGCAACCTTCTTTTTTCGAAACCAGAAGTGTTTTCAAGAGTCTATGCTTAAACACAGGGCTGGGGGCAAAGGGAACTGGAATTGCTCCTGAAACACCAGCCCACTCGCAGCACTGTAACGCACAGGAGAATGGGACCTGAAGTGGTCGGGGGCCAGGAGGGGACGTTTCCGCAGTTTGCTGAGAGTGCTCGCCTGTGAAAGACCAAGCACTTCCCAGGGCTCTCGGGCTCCGGCTGCGACGCTGAGCGTGTGCCCGGCTCTCGTATCTGGGACACGTCGTCAGCTGGGCCAGGCGTCTCTCGTGTTTTTGATTGTGCAACTCAATCAATAAAAAATGTCGGTTTTGCCATGTTTTTGTTGGTTTGTGATGTTATTAGTATTTTAAGAATTTTCTTGATTTCTTTTTTTTTTTGAGAGGGGGAGGCAGCGGGAAAGAGAAGGGGAGAGAGAGAGATATCCATTCATTATTCCACTTACTGATACACCTTACTGATACACTCACTGGTTGATACTTGTATGTGCCCTGACAGGGGGAACCGAACCCCAACCCCAGTGTATTGGGGTGACACTCCACCAACTCAACGACCCGGCCAGGATAAAACTAAGTCGCCTGTGAATCCACGGAGCAGGGTTCAGGCAACCGGCGCTGCGCTGCAGTGTGCTGAAAACCAGCACAGAAGTGAAGGCCCTGTGTGCCTGGTCCCTCATGCTGCCATGGGAAAGGGCGAATTCTTCCCGATGTTTTAGATGAAAACATACAAAGGACCGTGTCCCCACCCCCAACCTCAATAGGATACCCGTGTCTGTGTTCCCTTCAGAGGTAATTAGACTCACTGCTCAGAGTGCAACTTCCTTTGCATGTGCCCCATTCCAGCTCCTAGGAAATCCTCACTTACACTCCTTGGCTGTCTTCCTCCTAGCCCAGACACTGGCACATCGCTTCAGTAACTATTCCTTCTACCTAACGAGAACTCATCAAGTATTGGAACACAGCTGCCTGGTTCTCCGAGGCCTTCTTTTTTGCCCTCCTGTTTATGCCACAGGTACCACGGTGCGCAGCCAGAAGGCCGGAGGCTGACAGAGCAGCCGTGGGCAGAATCTGTACCTCCGAAGGCACAGCTGAACTGCTGAACCAACTGGCCCTCTGGAATATACACCTTATTTGCATATTTCAAACTTGCTAAGAGAATAAAGTTCTTCAAAGTTTTCATTACAGGGAAAAAAAATTCTGTAACTATGTGACCAGAAAAAACTCCGAGGTGCCTTAAATTAAATTACATCAGCTGAAGGGTGGAAGGAAGAAACATGGGAGGTTAATCAGTTCACAGCTGTGGGCCAAAACCGGTAAAAGACTGCACCCACCCTGAACTAGCCCCTCTCCACCTTCTCCCACCCCTTTATCTGTAGCAAAACGACTTCCGTCTTCTCCCCCAAACTTACTCTATAAAAGAGCCCGTTGGTGCCGGAACAGCGCTCACGTCTTCTCCATCAGGCCTGCTGCCCATGGTTCAGACTGCAGGTCCCAGGACCTGGTCCTCGTCTGGCTAGCATGTGGCTCAATACAATCCTTTTTTTCATAAAAGCGTTCGGTTGTGAAAGTTTTTGTTTAACACATGTATGGTGATGGACGTAAACCAGACTTACTGTGACCATCATTCTGCAGTATGTGCAGACACCCAATCACTGCGCTGTACACCTGTGCAATGCAGTATGACAGTGATACTGTAACAGGGTGCAGCCAAGAGGAGGGGACCCCAAATAGGGGTCCAGAACTCAGGGTGTCCAGGAAATATTAGGATGTCCTCACCCCTTCCCCCACAGGTGTGGGTTGAGGGGAGGGACACATGGACCAGGACTATTGAGAGCTGTTTTGCATAACAGCCTTGCAGCTAACCTCTGGTGCGGTCATTTAACATATCTATAACCTTTAACTGGTTGCATAGATATGTTAAATAGCTGTGGCCACACTCTGAGCCAGGGGAATGGAAGTAACTTCCCCACCAATACGTAACTGAGGGCAGGTCCCCCAAGTTACAGCGCCTGTGTGGGAGCTTGGAGATGATTGGCTCCATGACATGGGGCCATGCCTGCCCAGACTTACAATGGCAGCCCAGTATGGCTGGAAGGATATGAGTGCTGGCAAATGTAGCCAATTGTGGGAGGAGTTGGAAATGGGGCTGCAGAGGAAGATTGGCGGGGATTTAAACCCAGATGCGGCAGCCACTTCGGGGAGAACTACAGGTCTTTGCCAGAGTGGGGACTCCCGCAGCTTTAGAAAGGGGAACCACCACCTGGCTTTAGCAGAGATCCCAGTGATACAGCTAATGGTGCCAGGAACCAAGGGAGGCCTACCAGCCAAGACGGATTACTGGGAAGAACCGGGGGCTGCCTGAGCCACGGACTTCTATTTCTTTTCCTGAGATACGGTACTCCAGACTGGGCAAAGGGGGAAGGAAGGACTGTGTGTGTTTGTGGGTGTTTTAAGGGACTTTAGGATTTTGATGAAGACATTAGATCAATACTTTAAGTTTATATAGTATTAAATAAACATTTCCTTTCCTTTTCACAAATCTCTGGCATTGAGAGATAGCTTTCCTATAAGGCGGCGGACATAACAAACCTGGGAGGTTCCTTTTGGTAATAGTATATCACCCAGGCCCCCCTTTGTTCTGTAACACTACCTCAATGAGTCTTTGTGTAAAAAAATAAAGAAAATACTGAGAACAACAATAAGAATAGCAAGTATTTATGTTTTACTGACTATGGGTCAAGCCGTGTTCTAGGTCTCGTGAATGCACTGGAGAATCTTGTCTATTTAGACAAAATACCTGTCCTCACAGTACTTACGTTCTAGTGGAAGAGGCAGGCAATAAACTAACTGAATAAGTAATATATTAAATAGTGAAAAAAGCTTAAGGGGGAAAAGTAAGCCAGTGATGGCAGATGAGAAACGAAGGGGGAATGGGCTAGAAGTTACACAGTTGGCCAGGGAAGGCCTCGGTGAGAAATAACTTTTGAACAAACGCCTGAAGGAAGCGGGGAGGGAGCTAGACGTGCGGACAGGTGGGGGAAGAGCATCTTGGAGAAGGAACACGAGTAGAGTGGTGTCGAGGTGGGCTCAGCACACTGAGGAGCCATGAGGAGGCCAGTGGACTGGAGAGAAGGATGAGCAGAAGAGGGTCTATGTTAATATGTTAACAAATATTCCCGGAGCTCCTAATATCTGACAAGCAGCGTGCACAGGCGAGGAAAGACGGAAAGACCAGTCAGGAGCCTCATCAGGCAACAGGGGAGATAAACTGCTCAGGGCACTGGCATGCGTTCGGGTCCATCCAAGCAGTGGCACTTCTGAGGTCTTCGCAAATGACACCGGGCAGAGAACTCTGGGACAAACCTTCCCCACCAAAGGTCCTCCCTCTCACTGTTTGCTGACATCAATGTTGCAAAAGAGAACCCGACATTACCTTTGTTTTTGTTCCTTTGGCCCTGGCCATCCCTCCCCGCCCCCCCCCCCACCACCATGCATAGATACTTGTGGGGGGGAAAATAATTAAATCCTTGCAATTCAAATTGTTGCTAGGTAAATGTCAATGTTCATTTACTTTGTAGAATTTGGGTAAAGTAAGCTTTTCCAATCTATAAATTCAAGGTTTGTTCTTGAAGTTCGTTTTGACTTTCATCTGTTGTTGCCTACTTTCATTGTTTTGGTCTCTCTCCGGAACTCTGTTTACAGACCCCACCCACCCACCATTTTTCTCCTTTATCATCTTTTTCAGGGTCATCAGTGCACAGATTTGACTTGCCAAAATGTCCGTTCAGCTCCACACTAAGATTACTAAGCTGGGAGACATGAGTGAGGAGATTCCCCAAAGCTAAATCTCAAGAGCAGAAGCGAATGGAAGGAATGATGGAGACAGGTAACCATCAACCCTTCCAACACTCGTGGGTGAGTGTTTGATGAGAAACGGGACATCCACGGGGCTCCAAGGCCTCTGCTACAGAGCACTGCAGTGGGGATGCACGGCAGACACCATCGGAACCCAGCGGTCACAGGGCATGCCACCGGAACGGGACAAACAGGCACTGCAGGCTGCCTCCCACTGTGATGCACTCTGCACAATGTCAGTGCAGTGCGTTCTTGCCAAACACACCAAGGAAACAATCAGATAAACCCAAACTGAGGGACATCCTCAGAAGTGCCAGGGACAGGTCAGGAAAGACAAAGGCAAAGGAACTCTGCTAGGTACAGGAGACGTGAGAGGCAGAGCAACCAAATGCAATGTGTGACTCCAGATCGACTCCAGAAACACACATACATACGCACGCACGCACATACACACATGGCCGTAACAAATAATTACTGGACCATTTACCAGAACTGGAATCTATATTGTGAGCTAGCTAATAATACAAAATGTTACTTTCTTGATTTTGGTAACTGTCCTGTGGTTGCCATAAGGGAATGTCTTTGTTCAAAGGAAATACATCTAAAGTATTCAGGGTTAAAGGGGCACAATGTCTCCAAGTTACCCTCAAATTACTTAAACAACAAAACTAAGCAAAACCAAGACTAGCATGTGTGCACAGAGAGCGCGAGCATGGGCGGGCACTGGCTACAACTTTTGAATCTGGATAAAGTGTGTATGGGAGTTCCTTGTATTATTTTTGCAGTTTTCTCAGACGTTTAAAATTATTCCCAAATAAAAGGGAACACTGTGTGCGCAGTAAGAATTGAAATCAGTGCTGGAGGCGGACAGAACAGTAACGGGCTACGTGGTGAGTTCTGGAATTGTTTGGGGTCTGCACAGGTACACTGGTAAGAAGACGGAGACACTACAGGTTTAAAGGGAAACTACAGCCAGTGTTTCCACTCGAGGACGGGCATGCCAAGCACCAGCTGCTCAGCTTGGTGGTGGAGCAGCAGGCCAGCCACTCCTGAGAAGGAGGGTTTCTAGACACTGGCTTGACAACTGCTCATGGGACACAAAGCTCCGAGACACACTTCTGAGCGTGGCCCAACGTGCAATGCCAAAACAGGGCACTTGCTTTCACTGAAGGTCACCATCTAGAAGCCAAGTCACAAGTGCACGTGAACGAACAAGATGGAAATGCTAGGTAACAGAATGTTTGTGAGTTGTGGGGTGATAGGTCTTTTTCCATGTGCTTTGGCATTTTCCCAAGGGTTCCACACAGTGCGTGAACTACTTTCATGGTTAAAAAAAAGATTTAATTAAAAAAAAAAAAAAGTCCTGAATGAGAAGAGGGATTGGACCCAGGGGTGGAGAGGGGTTTTGGAAGGGGTGTATCAATTCTTCCCCAGACCATTTTTTTCTTCTGGTCACTCAACAAATGTTAACTGAGCATCTCATGTGCACCAGGCATCGCAACAGGTGCTGGGTAACATGAATGTGCAGAAAACATGCAACTGTTCTCTGAGTCGGCCACATTCTGGAAGTGTGTCTACTTGTTTTGTGTGGCTGGGCAGAGAGCTCCAGGGCGACCGTGGAGGTTAAGACGGGCTAGGCACATGGGGCCATGGCGAGGGGTTGGTTACATATAAAAGATCGTTGTTGCTTAGCTTTTAGAGCTTGTTTTGAAGGCATAAAATCCAAGGGGTAATGACACTTAACTCCATCCCCACACCGGCCCGGTGACGACCTGTGCAAACACATCTCTGGGAGAGGCGGCTGCGACCTGACTCACCGCCTCCCTGCGAGTCTGCAGGCTGTTGGCCTCGTCTGCCCTTCTCCCAGGGCAACCCTCATCGGAGAATAATTGGCTCACGACTCTAAAATGAGTTTAATAATCAAGTCTTTTCATTTTTCTAATAAAAAAGCCAGTGTCCACACTTCCATGACTACTTCAGTAACCTTCAAGTCCTGCTTCTGCCTCTGGCCCGGAGGGCCTGGCCCCTGGTACACTGGGGTTGTCTCTAGAACTCCTTCCCCTTCTGCCTTCAGCGTGCAGGGAGGGCAGTGCTTCTCAGCGCTGCCGCCCCTCAGAACCCCCGGGGAGCTTGCAGCACTGAGACGCCAGCCCTGCCCCAGACTAAATCACAACTGGGCAAGAGGAGATGCTGAAGTCCACAGGTCATTATCTCTGTTATCGCTGCAGTCCATCCATTTGATCTGGCACCTAATTCAGGACCTCATCACCTCTTGGACCGCTAGTTAAATGGTATTTTTTTTTTTTTTTTTTTTTTTAAAGATTTTATTCATTTATTTTTAGAGAGGGAAGGGAGGGAGAGAGAGAGAGAAACATCAATGTGCGGTTGCTGGGGGACACGGCCCGCAACCCAGGCATGTGCCCTGACTGGGAACCGAACCTGCGATGCCTGGTTCGCAGCCCACGCTCAATCCACTGAGCTACGTTAAATGGTATTTTAATTGTCTTCCCCCCTTTTAATAACAGCCGTGGTAGTGGTGGCGGCGGCGGTGGTAGCAGCGATAGCAAGCTAACAGTTGCTCACGGCTGACTGTGCTAAGCACAATGGCAAACTCATCACAATGCACTGGCTCATTTTTGCTCAACTCCAAGAGGTCAGGTCCTTTTCTAATTCCCATGTACGGGTGAGGAAACCCAGGTAAAGAGAGATGAGGCGATCTGCCTGAAGCTGCACAACTAAAGGCAAAGCTGGAGTTCGATGCTCCGTAGCACACACACCGTCCTTCCCACGTGTCCCCGGCACTGGAATGAGTTGCTTGGATTCGAACATTTAAAATGGTGCTTTTTCCAACCTGTAGCATTTTAAGTCAATGATAAGGTTTTCTCTCATAAATGCTCCTTAAGCTTTTGAGGCCTGTTTCTGGTTTCCCATAGGAGACTATGGAATATGATAACACACAGTTTACTAGAAACTTATCCACTTTGCTATCTACAAGGGAATTTATCAACTCTTCATGCTCTACTCAGACAAAGTAAGAGGCCCCACAATGCTGAATCCAGATGCGGAGCACACCTTTCCAGCAGCTGGATGTCTGTTTGGCAGGCAGAGCCATGGATATAGAACCTTGCTTAGAATTTAGGAATTTCATGTATTTTTGTGTCACACTAAGGTAATAAGTGAGATGAGCAGCTGACTGATTGAGGTCAAGAGTCTAGCCCTGGCTGGTGTGGCTCAGTGGATTCAATGCTGGCCTGTGAACCAAAGGGTTGCCAGTTCGATTCCCAGTCAGAGCACATGCCTGGGTCGCTGGCCAGCCCCCAGTAGGGGGTGCACAAGAGGCAACCACACAATGATGTTTGTCTCCATATCTTTCGTACTCCCTTCCCCTCTCTGTAAAAATAGATAAATACTGCCCTGGCTGGTGTAGCTCAGTGGATTGAGCGCAGGCTGCGAACCAGGCATCGCAGGTTCAATTCCCAGCCAGGGCACATGCCTAGGTTGCAGGCCATGTCCCCCAGCAACCGCACATAGATGTTTCTCTCTCTCTCTCTCTCTCTCTCCCTCCCTCCCTCCCTTCTCTCTCTAAAAATAAATAAATAAAATCTTTAAAAAAAAGAAAAATCCCACATTCTGCCCTGGCTGGTGTAGCTCAGTAGACCCAGCGCCCACCTGCGAACCAAAAGGTCCCCAGTAGGGGGCACACGAGAGGTAACCACACATTGAGGTTTCTCTCCCTCCCTTTTCTTAAAATAAAAATCTTTAAAAGAAAAAAAAGTAGACAAATAAAATTTTTAAAAAAGAAGGAAAAAGAGTCTAGAAAGGATATGGAAGCTTAGAGAAGGCAAAGAACTGACACTGGAATTAGAGAAAGCAGAGGATTGTAAAACACTGCCAGGTGTCACAGAGAAGAGAAAGCAGGGAAAACTACTTGACTTGGCTATTAGATGGCAAAGTGGAAAGCTGACCCAGGCTGCAATGGGTTGGCTGAATAAATGACGCAAGGATGGAGGTGGAAGATCTAACTCTTGTGCAAAAAGTTGGGCAGGAAGGATGGGAGTGGGGTAGAAAGGATAATGCACAGACAGAAGAGAGCTGGACACAGGCCTCTTATTTTATCTGTCACACACGGGTTGTTCTGTGTAACAGGAAGGATGGCAAACTCACACAGCACACATGTTAGTTTTAAAGGGAGCTCACTTCTCTAAAAGTAGACGGAGATTTTAGACACTGTGCAGAGAGACGGTATGTGGAGGGAAGAGAGGAGAGGTCCTTGCCTTCTTGAGGTCTGGAGTGGGCTGTAGGATGCTGCAGGATGGGTGGGGGCCG
>PVIA01003356.1:0-14187 GCA_004024845.1 Tonatia bakeri
CATAATGTGGCCTTTCTTACGCGTGGAGACTTCTTCTCCCCACAAATATTGACAGAGCTTTTCTCCCTGTTGGGGAATTAACACACGCCCAGCCCAGTCGGCATTCACGGCCCCCGTCTATGCCTTGAGATGTACCTGGAGGTTTTCCACTGATTCTATTTACAGAGAAGACCGACTGGCCCCCGTCGCACTGAGAAAAAGAATGACCAGACAAGGAGGGGGTCACCAGAGGTGAGGTTTACAAGCGAGTCCTTAGACGGCTTCACGATGGTTTAACTCAAATCCAAACCTTCTCACAAATAAACAGGGAAAGAGAGCCGGCTGCTTCAGGGTGGCCTGTTTCGCTCTCCCCTTTGGCAGCTCCAGTGTTCCGAAGGATGACCAGAACATGTGCATTACATCACGGGGCCCTTTCTTGTACACAATCCTCTGGAGCCCTGCAGCTGTGGGGGAGGGGTGGAGCCTGCCGGCAGAGGGCAGACAGGAAACAAAGGTTCGTTGTTCCTCTGCTTCCCTTCACTGTCTAGTGTGTCTCTATCTAGATGCTGAGATAGACACTGTACATTGGCTAATGCACTCATTAGACTGGACAAGGGTAAAGAAACTCGCTTTCCCAGCTTCCCTTGCAGCTAGGGTTGGCCAGGGGACATAGCTCTAGCCAAGGAGGTAAAAGTAAAAGCCTGTTGGGGAAGAATTTTGGGACAGCTGCATAAAAGATAAAGAGATAGTTCTACCTTTTATACCCCCTCTTCTTACTGCCTTGAATATGGATGTGATGCCTAGAGCTGCAGCAGCCATCTTGTGACCATGAGGAAAAGACAAGAGAATTGCCAAGGGGCAGACCCAGAACCCTGACTTCTTGGAACCTGTTCTGTTCCTGGAGCAATGCTGGCCTGGGAGGGGAAACCATAAGTCAGTGCTAGGATTCAGGGACCTAGGAGGGGAGGATGACTAAGCGTGGAAAGGAAGTCAGCATGAATAACAGCATGGGAAAGACGGTCTCTTACTGTTTTAACTCTTTTATCACATCAAAGAGAAAGTGTCAGATGGGTGCATCGTTTCCTTACCATCGCCCTCTGCTTACTAATTCTCTTTAACAGAGAAAGTCCTAGGGCCTGGCATCTTCAGGAGGCAACAGTATCTAGACACAGTTTAATGCCAATGTTTTATTTTTCATTATATTTTTTTCAACTTATTTGTTTTTATTTAATTCCAAAAGCAGGAAGTATAAATGGAAACACACAAGGATAGTCACCAACAGTTGTCCCCTACCCCATCCCTAGCTACCAGCTCTTCTCTCCGTAGGCAATCACTATGTGCTCCTTATGCACTCTTCCAGAAATATTTTATGCATATTCAAATATATGCAAATATGTTTATTGATTTAAAATAAATCTCTCTAGCACATGAGACAGAGTTCCATTTATGAGTTTGATCTTTGGTGTGTCTGCATTGAAAAGAAAGGGGCTCACTTTAAAGGACAGTGTTAAGCAGGTACACGGAGATGACAAAAACTATGACTGAGGCGTGTGACGGCACATGCGGGGAAAGCTGGTGAGTCCGAGGGGCTCTGCTCCCAGTTTTACTCTCTGCAAGAACAGTCTTCCCTCCACCCCTCCCTCCTCCAAGGGGGGCTGGAAGGTGCTTTGTCAAGATTCGGGCCTCAGGTTCGGAACCTGAAATCCTGCCACAGAACTCCTTTCCCTTACCAGGAAGGCTCTGAGCCATCGAGGGAATCTGTGGGTGGGACCTGCGCCCAGAGTCCCACAGAATGTCAGAAGCTTTGGGGGCCTGTTTCTATTGTTGCAACCACATAATGGGGGTTCTGTTAGATCACACCTGGCATGTATTTGCTTCCAGAAAACACTCATCACCTGGACACTGTTCTCCTTCCTGCCGCATGAGGGTCCTGGGCACAGGTGGGCACACATGTGCCTACGTGACTGCGTGCGGGTCCCCGTGTGTGTCTGAGCGAAGGAGCAGAGAAGCTGCAGAAATGGAGCGATGACTCAAACTCAGGCCCAGCATGGCTTTGGTTTGTCTACCAGCACTTCATAGTTATGAATAAAATATTAATGCATCTTATTTATGCACTAGTGAATTTCATTATAAATACAATTAATGTTCTCATTGTGCTCAGACACCTCATGAATGTAATGAACAAAGCAGAGAGAGCCACAGGCTGCCACTGTCCGTAACTAAACCCACATCTCCGAAGGTACACGCAGACTCTCAAACCAGCCCTTCTGACTCAAAGCCGTGCAAGCCTCACAGCTGCAGCAGCTGCGTTGAAGTCACAGAGGTGGAACGTGTGCAGACAGCGCTGCACAGAACAATTCTCAGATCGGTTTCCAAAGGATCAGATGAAAACATGCTGGGAAATGCCTGCAGCTGTCACATTCTGTGATGACCCACGACAGTCACTTCCATAGTCCCAGACTCGATTGTCCTGTGATGAAATTCTTGCGCATTCATTGGTTGGAGGGATCCTCAGAACCCAGGTGAGTCTTGGGGAACCTACCTGAGCATCCTACTGAGAGAATTATTCACAAAAAACTCCAAGCCCCAAAGGGCTACATGAAATAAATGTGGGCCTCTGAGCTACCCGTGAGAGACCAAGGCCATACCACATGGGTCTTCCATAGGTGGTGTCCGTCTATAAAGCCAGGATTTTTTTTAAAAAATAGACTACTTCTAAGAGCAGCTTTATGTCCACAGCAATGCTGATCACAAGGCCACCCCCTGCCACACACACCTACCCCATTACCAACACCCCCACCAGAGCGGCACATCTGTGAAACCCATGAGGCTACGATGACACGTCCCGACCACCCTCAGTGCAGAGTGTGCGACCGGCTCACTCTGCCGCTGCTTCACACTTTATGGGTCTGGACAAACGTCGGTGACATGCATCCATCATTATAGTATCACACAGAGTCGTTTCACTGCCCCAAAAATCTCATTCTCATATACTGACTTCATTGAAATATAAACTATAAGCTTTTTCTCATATCATTAAATATTTTCAGTGGTGGTGGGGATTTAAATGACTGTTTTGGTTGGAGGACAGGCGAGGCTGCCAGATCAAAGCCCCCAAGTGCTGCACCTTCGAGTGGGCAGGAGAAGTCACACAGGGCTTGCTCTCTCACCCGGCAGATGGGGGTGGGCAGGTGCTTGGGGCCGCTTGTCCAGGGGCCCTGGTTCCTTCCACCTTGTTTTTCCCCCTTTAGACTTGTTTTGCTGAAGACACCAGATTGTCCACAATCTGTGTGTGAGTCACCGCCTGGAGGTTTTTCTGGAAAGCTGGGGGATAGCCCTGGGTGGGTAGCTCTGTTGGTTAGCATGCTGTCCTGATACACCAAGGATGCAGGTCCCATCCCCGGGCAGGGCACATATAGGCAGCAACCAGTGAATGCATAAATAAGTGGAACAACAAGTCGATGTTTCTCTCTCTCTAAAATCCATTTTAAAAATTAAAATAAAAAAGAGAGAGAAAAGAAGAAAGAAAACAAGGCAATGTGCTCCGCACTCTGGTCCATCTGGGAGCTGAATGAGATGGTGCATGGAGGAGCCCTAGAGGGTGGGCGGCAGAGTGGGTGCTTCATTAGAGCACCCTCATTTCAGAAGTCAGGAGAGAGCGGAATCTGTCATGGTGATGCCAAGCTAAGCCCTTATAAAGCACAGCTCTTGAAATTCTGCCCGTGGTGCCGGGGAGCCCCCGCCCGTCTCCCACAGCCACCTGACCCCACACCGACCAGGGATGAGCCCAGCCCCGATCAGCTGCTGATTTTCTTCCTTTGCTTAATGGTCCTGGATGTGGACCTCAGCAGAACGCCACAAGAATCATAAAAAGAAATTTAGAACAAGATAGTCTTTAAGCTGTGTGAGCCACACAGGAGGCAAGGCAATTGCATTCCTAATCATTTTCCTGTCTTCTTGTTTCACCACGAGAAACTCATTTCACCATTAGGCTCAAATTTACCACAGGAGGAAGGAGGCCAGGGAAGGGAGGTGCCTACGATGGAACCAGTCACTGCCCTGCCTCCTAGAAGGGAAACTCTCCCACAAAACCCCCCTCCCATGGTTGTTTCCACACCAGGGCTGGGGCACAGGGAGGAAGGTAGTAGCTCCCGATGACACCTACCCGATGTCACCTTACGAGGTTCCTAAACGGGAAGACACATCACAGGCCATTTTTTAATTTTGTCCTCTCAGAGGAGGCCTACGTGGGGTTCCAGGGGGGGTGATGGGGGCCAGAGTGTTGGAGGGGCTTTTCTTTCCTGGCTTCTGTATTGCCCCTTGGTAGGGACAAGCCTTTCCTTCCGGGTCTCCCTTCTGCTGGCCCGAGAGGTCATCTTGACATCCTTGAGCATCAAATGGGGCTCAAAGCCACATTGCAAGTCAGTCGTCACTTGGTCCTTCCCAGGCTGCTGCCTGGATGGGAGGGAGCGGGGCTGCAGTAGAAAGAGACCGAGGTCAGCATCCTGGGCTTGGACCCCAGCGCCGCCCGGGCTCCCGTGCTGAGAGCTGTTACTCCTTCTCGTCCTCCTACTAGTAGTGGTGCCCGCTCACCCGGCACCGTCTGGGTGCCAGCCGCTATTCTGAGTAATTTTACATGTGTACCGACTAACGTGGTCCTCACAGCAACTCTGCAAGGTGAGCATTTATTTGTATTATTACTGCATTTTCCCCTCTCACCCCTTCAAGTCTTTTTAAAGACTAGACTTTCCTTTGCTTCCCACTCAACCCAGCTCGCAGAAGTCCAGGTGCATCACAGAGGTTTTACAGGTAAGTGCGGAATGAGTGAGCACTGTCAAGCCCCGCTGGTCTGACTGCTTCTCTCGGTAACATTCGTCACCTCATCCCTCCACGACAACTGCCTCTTTTCAGGCCTTTCTTGCTCTGACATGCAATTGCCTTTGAATTCATCTCCTTCCCACTCTACTCTGACCAAACTGTGTAATAAGAAGTCAAATTTTACCATATGCTTACTGTCTGCATAGCAAGGTCATGTTCAAGGCCCTTCACATTGTTTCAACTCATGTAACCCTAAGAAGGTACAGTGAATATTCCCGTTTTACAGGCGAGGAAACTGAGGCAGGGTAAGGTTAGGCATGGGTAAGTTAGCCAAGATGTGGCAAAGCTGTGATTCAAATCTGTGTTGGCTCGGTCTGGAATAGGGTGGGACACGAACCCACTCCCCGCCCAGCTGTCCGTCAGGCACGCAGGGCCAGGAGCCCGGAGAGGTGGGGCGTCCGCGGTGCAGAACTCCACCCTGCGTTGTGTGAGGCCGGTCCTGTGTGTCCACGCCTCTCTTCCCTCACCCATCCCAGCCTGCAGTCCTGCACTTTCCCGGCTCCCCCGGCCCCAGGATTCCATCGGGGAGCACCAGCCTGCTGTTCGGGGCCTTCATGGGCTGCTTAGAACTCACCGCTCCACCTTTACCTTGTTTCCATGTCTTGTCTGGTTGTCTGTCTGGAATGTCCTTTCTCCGCCCACGTTTATGGGTGTAAAGCCTGCCATTCTTCATTGGGGGGGGGCGGAGAGAGAGAGAGCCTGGTGATCTTCTGGCCCTGCTGTTCTCCGCGGGGGGGCAGGGCAGCTACTGGTTTCTTGCTCCTCGCCTCATTTCTGCCCACACTCATGACCTGGGGGCCTCATCACTCTGAGGACTTGAAACATCCCTTCTGGGCTGACCCGACATTGAACCCTCCGTCCTAAACTTCTGCAGTTCCACCTGTGTCCACCGGCTACCCACTGTCTCTACTCCAACGTTCACCAGCTATCTCAAATGTGGGGCTCGAACCTGCTCCTCCCCCCAGGCCCACCTCTGTGAAATGACACCCCGGCCTCAACCCTTCCTGTCACCGAAGCTCTAAAGGTTGCAGTCACTCTCCCACCCCCCATCCAATCTAAAGCGAAGTGCTACCGGTTCCTCCGTCAACGTGTGTCAGAACAGGACTTCTCCGTTACATCTGCTGCCGCCGCCTTGACCCCAGACACCACCTCCCGCCCCGGATTGCTGCCGTGGCCTCCTTCTGCCTCAGAGACGACTGGACCCACCACGGGTGGGGCCGACCCACACTGGGCGGGGCAAGCCGCCCTGGAGAGTGCGCTGATTCAAGTGTGTTTCATTCCGGAACACCCACAGACAAACTGCAAGTTGTGTTTAGCCAAGTATCTGGGCATCCCACACCCAGTCAAGTTGACACATAAATTCACCCCCAGTGTTTATTATTCACTTTGAATCCACTGTGCCTTGGATGCAAGCATTCCACCACTTCTTTCCTGTCTCTTCGCTCAGTAACAGGGATGGGCAGCCACGGACATGCCAAGTGCCAGGACCCAGAGTGACCCGGAGTGGGGGGGGTGGGTCTGCTACCGTGGAGACCAGGGCTGACAGGTCAAAGAGGGCGAGCTGAACACTGGAACGGGAAAAGCCAACGCCACTGAGCCGTGAACATCGGTTTGCCCGCCAGGCCCCAGAGCCCAGCGTCACTGCCGCTCACTCAGCAGCCAGTTCTCATGACCGCTGATACGAAAGCTCACGCAAAGGACCCCAAGACCACCATTCAATAAGAAGGCACACGGGGTATCAGTAACTTTTAATGGTTCACATTGTTTTTATTTTTAAAAGAATTATAACAAAAAAACATGGAACTTCATATGTTTTGATAAATTGGGCAATTACAGAATCTAAACCAGGCAAGGCCATAAAGTAGGATCCTTCCCGTGGGGGCAGAACCTTCCACTCTACGAAGCAGAGAGAACCACATGATTCGGCACCACCGTCTCACGCTGCCTGCTGTTCCCATTTCAGAGACCGACAGACTTGGAGGCTAGACAAAATTTAAAAAATAAATAAAACTCGACACAGTCAACTGCCTCGGTTCCCCTCACCGTTTTCCCTTCTCGCGTCTTTGTCACACGCGCAGGGGGACGAGGGTGTGAGGCAGAGCCCTGCGGGACGGGTCAGGTGCTCTGCTGACGGAATGCCAGGCAGAAGCCTGGGTTCCCTGAGGTGACCGAGAAATGGACTTTGAATCTAGTACTCGGTGTCGTAGCTGAGGAACACGAGAGGGGAGGGGATGAAAAAGGAACCACGAGAACCGCTGGTGGGAGGCCTGATGTCCACAGCATACGTGTGAAATCCACCCCACGCAGCGAGAAGGCGGCCTGGGTGTAGCCCTTACTGCCTCCCACGGAAACCTCCGACTGCGGAGCTCATGCCTCTCCGTCGTGACGCAAGTCGGGATGGAAACGAGGCGTAAGCGCTCCTGCCAAAATCCCACCGGGTACAGTTGTTTGTTCAACTGAAGAGATCAAAACCATCTGGTTTTTAAACAAAAATCCTTCACATCCACCTGTGTTCAAAAATAATAACTTATGATATTAACAACTTCCTCAAAAGGGTAATTACCACAAAAGAGCTACATCGTAAGTGTGGAAAGGACTTCTCTATAAACGCAGTTCTTAGGGAGAGCCAGATACATATTGTACGTGAGAAAGAAAGCTGGGATATTCTGTGCTTTTAGCTCAAAGCTGAAGTTACCAAAAGAAGGTTCTAAGCGAGTGTTAAGAGTTTCAGCTCACTTAGACCAGCATGCAATGAACTAGAGACATTTACTGCTTGTCACATGTAGGTGTGTGTCTGCCTCCGTGGTCAGTAATGATGGAAGCCGCACCGGACTGCCGAGTCCCATGCAGTGGGACAGCGCCTGCACCGGGCCTTCTCCCTCCTGAACGGAACGGAAACCAATCGTAACCAGTGAGGCAGCACGCGGGGGCACATCTGGCCATCAGTCACACATTTACTTGCTTGAACGTGTAACTTATTAGGGGAGGTGGCGCTAGACAGGTCAGTGGAGCAGAACGGAACATGAGTTCCCGAGACGAGCCTGCCACTGGCCGCTGAGGGAGCCGATCATGCCTCCCAAGCCATGAGGCACCCCACGTGCACACTCGAGCCATGACTGGCTTTGGACAGAACTCGAGTGCTAACGTTTCTCATCTCTAGTATCATTAACACCTTGGAGACAACAGAAAACTATAACCGGCATTAGGAGCCCGGCAGAGAGAGTCAGAAAACCTGCAGAGGAAGAGGCATGCGGAAACTGCTTCGCCAGTCGCTCCATCACCGCCCACCGCGCGGGCTTGAGGCCAGTGACTTCATGGACGCATCCCTCCGATGCACTGCCGAAGGTCAGTTTCGAGTCCATCGTGGTGACCCCAGTGCGATGCTGCTTGCCCTCCATTCACCGCCGCCTGCCCAGGAGATCCAGGGGGCCTCGGGTGATGTAAGCACAGGACACGCAGGTGTCAAAGCCCAAGACCCTTCCTGAAAACTTCACTGGGCAAGAAAGCACCAGCGGTATGGAGTCTTGGCAGCAGCATCCACACTGGGGCTTAACCTCAGCAGCCAGCCTGCAGGATGCTGCCCCCAGAGCGCTTGGTCACCGACAGAGTCGTGAATACCTGTGGGAGGAGACAGCACAAGATTCTCAGACACCCGAGCAAATGAGTTACCAGGGAGTAAGGAGTTCAGATCGCACTGCTCATGCCAAGGAGTGCGGAGTTTACTGAAATGAAAGAAACAGAGAAGTAACATGATGAGGGATATCCTCAACTTCTCCAGAGATAAAAGGGGAAAAACATTTTAAAACCAAAGCAGAAGAGAAAAAATATTTAGGTTATATCTAATGCCACCCTTTGTTAGCACGAGGGTGACTGGAACAAGTTACCCAAGCCGCTGGTCTGTTCTCTGAAGAGTGCTCCGTGGAGACTTCTGGGTCTGCAGAGAGGTATGTGAAGTGCACTGTGACTGCCCCACGTGCCCGCCCCGCCCGGGGAGCCCTGTGAGTGCAGCCAGAGGCCCACGCGTGCCGCCGCCTGGCCACTCCCTCCCCACTCCCCCATCAGTCGGTATGGACCACAAAGTTCTTCCTGCTTTCCTTTGTAGGTTTTTAAAAACTTTACGCAAAATAGCAGATGGTGTATGTCCTCTTCTGCTACCTGCTTTCTTGGCTCACACTGCATTTCTGTAATCCACCCACGTGGAAATTTTGTTCTAATTCTTCCATTTCTCACTGAATAGTTTTCAGTAACTGTAGTACCCCATAAATGCGGTGTACTACAGTATCCAATCATTCAGGCAGTGAATGTACTACAGCCGCTTATCCGGGCTCCTTCGGCTGGCGGTCCAGGCTACTGCCAATACGCAGTTTGCAACATGCTCTGTGCCATCCAGGAGTCTCCTTGCACCCAGAGCTGGAGGTGCAACTGCTGAGTTGGAGGGCAGGTGCCACTTGGAGGTGACTGGATTTCCAAGGTGCCTGACCACAGGCACGCTCATTTGCAGTGACCGACGAGTTCTCATCTCACATCCTTGCAGACACTTGGTGTTTATGGGTTCAGGGCCTTAATTAACAACATCTTCAGGCAGTTTTAACTTGCTACCGTGCAAGATGGCCCATACATAAAACAACGGTTCTCAAACTTTCGTGGACAAAGCCTATTCATACTGATTAAAATACACAGAAATTATGCAAATTTGGCGGGCCTAGGGTAGGGTTGAGGGATCTCATTTTTAGCAAGAGTCCCAAGTGATTGGTTGTAACACAGGTTGTCTGCGAGCCACCTGAGGATTTGCCGTGTGACACCAGTGTTGCAACCCTAGCCATCAGCTGTTTACCTTCGTAGTTTTAGCAAGTAAGAAACACACACAAAAACATAGTATTTCTCTATCTAGAAACAGGTTTGTATTCCCGGCCTAATGGAGTAATTGGTACTCTGCTGTTTCCGCTACAACTGTCTCTGCTAAAACAACCAAAAACTAGACAAAACATAGGAAATAATTATTTTAGACACCAAACCACAGGCAGCGGGCTGAGGGTTCCGTAAGAGGAGAAACAAGCAAGCCTGGCTGGCTGCCTGGAGGCATCCACAAGCCCCGAGGGGAGGAGCCCGAGGGGAGCACAGATGTCTTGGTGACAAGGAGACAAGAGTGGACACTGGGGGAGGCTGAGGTGGCTAGGATTTGGGGGGCTGAACTCCCCAGACAAAGGAGCTACCCAGAAAAAGAGCTCCAGAAAGCTGCACGCAGGCCCGTTGTCTCTGCGGAACACCAGGCTGTGCAGGTCTCACGGCAGGACCTCACGAGGCCAGGGAGAAACCGCGGCCCCAGAGCTGTAAGCTGAACAGCCACCAGTGCCCAGCTGGGACTAAGGAGCAGTCCCAGTTCTCAGGAGCTGCAGTCCAGAGGCCTCCCCGAGCACCGGGGGCAGCCACTGGAGACCCCAGAAAGCCACACCTAGGCCGAGGGCTAAGCATTACTAGCCCTGGAGTAAAAGCTGCTCTAGACTGCCCTACCAGAGCTTACAACAGACCTCCCAAGGATCAAACGAGCCACTAGGACGTTAATGGTCCGCCACAATGAAACCCGGGGACCTGGCGCAGATTCGAAATGCTGAAAAGGAACAACAAAAAACCCTATCAACCTAGAATTCTTTAGTCAACAAAAAAATATTTCCATGAAGACAGCAAAATAAACACATTTTCAGACAAGCTAAAACTGAGTGATTTTGTCACATGCAAACAAACACTACCAAAAAATGTTCAAGGAAGTCCTTCCAGCCGAGAGTAATGGCAACAAGAGATGACACCTTTCCCTCCGAAGGGGAAACAGAGTCATTGTCACCTGCCTGGAGCTCAGCATCCACCGCTCTTATGACCCCCCCTTCCTTCATGACTTGGGGCAAGAATGTCCCCCCTCCTGCCAGGCTGGGCTTTGTACCCCACCCCTCACGTTCTTGTGCACATCACTCACCCCACCTTTTTACCCTTCACCTTGTTTCCCCAGTGGTCCTTCTCAGACTGTGTTTATCGTAACACAACCCTCCCTCAAGCTGAGGATCACCTGTCACCAATGTCTCTCGTCCTCTTCCAGCCGAATGTTAAGCTGTTTGGCATTTACAGTCCATTTTACTCCCCATGTCACTGCAATCGGCTGCCATCCCCCCATTCCATGGGAAGACCCTCCAGCAGTTCATCATAGCCCTCACTGCCGCACCCAGAGGACACCGTGCAGTCTCTGGTTCACATGGCCTCTCTGCAGCATTTCGTGCTGTCAACCTCACCTACCACCTTTTAACAACTCCTTCCTCTTCTTGTTTCCTTGACAGGGATCTTTCCCGTTTCCTTTTTTGTGACTGGTCCTCGGCCACGGCATGGAGGTGTCCTAAAACACTGATTCCCCAGCCCTGGCCGTGGCCAGAGCCCCTGGGCTGGCCGGCTGCAGCTCTCAGCCACCCCAATGTGCTGCACAGATACTGCCACTGTCCACCCATGCAGGACACTGCGAGGCCAGAAAGCACTGCCCAGGGTTGCAGCCTCGGCTCCCCCCACTCAGATACTAAGTTAGTGGCCTCATTCAGTCAACACTCCCTTTTAGGCAGATGAATCTGCCATCTCTCCAGCCAGTGTCTCTCCGGAGCTACGCACCAGTGAGACCGAACCGACACCTCTTCATGGATGACACCGCAAACTGAAAATGCCCGGCACGGAACCCGTTACCTTCCTTCCCCAAGTCCCGCTCCTCTCAGTGAACGGCACCACCACGACTTGGATGCCCAGGCCACACACCTGGAATGCATTATTAATTTTTCCATCTTCGTTACTATGATAGGTAATCAATTGTTAAGTCATATGTCCTGCTTATCTGTTAAATTTGATGTCTCTTTGTGTTAACACTGGCAGTTCAGGTCTTCACGATTCTGACTGGCCACTGTGAGATTTTGGGCGTTTTCACCCCGCTGTGACCACCTCTCATGTGGACCACACACTGCACATTCCCACCCCGTTGGGACACTGACCTGGGGGCTGGGGTTGCTCTGGCCAAAGACGTGTGTGCAGAAGTGACACGCACTACTCTTAACGCCAAGTGTGCCCTCCTCCCTCCCTCCCCTCTGCCACATGCCAGCAGTGCCCCAGGGAGAGGCTGCGCCAGTGGCCTGGTCCTGCAATGAAAATGCATAGAGGCGGAGCTGCAGCTCACCCAAGATGACCAGGCAGCGCTGGCAAGGAGTAAACCGTTGCTTTTAGAGGCAAAACAAACCAAAACCAAAACACCACCCAAATGGTCCACCTACACTGCCTAGTCATGGAAACACAAAAAGGCTTGTGTTCAACAAATGAAGCTTAGAAACATATTTGGTCTCTGAGTACAACCAGAACTTTAATCCAAACCATTCTGGTTGCACTGAGTGAGCTGGACGGCAACACTGGTAAGATTCGGCCGAGTCCATCAGCCCTACCCTGCCTACACGGACCGCCCGTCGGAGGCCAGTGTCTCACTGAGACTGGGCGCCACGGCTCATCTGGGAGCGGCTTGCGTGGACTCATGGAGAGCCTGTGCCCTTGTTGGCGCCCCTGAGCACCCAGATGTGTTTTTCAGTCAGCTGCCCCTCTGGTTCCTGAGAAACATCTGGTTCCCTGGCTTTTATTATGAAGAGGGAAAAGAGCGCGCGCGCGCGCGCGCACACACACACACACACACACACAATCAAGGCCACTCTGACGTACACAGATCAAAGCAGCAGGTATCCGCATCAAACCTACTGTTGAACAGAAAAGGAAACACTGCCGTGTAAAGGAGGGACAACACTGAGAAAAACCTTTGGGCTGCTGTAGCCCTAAACCAGTGACAAAGCTTTTCCCCTTCCTTACATACTAGTATGTCACCAGCACCTCAAAAATTCAGACCCAAGTAATCATGGCCAGTATCGGAAAAGCATTTAAAATATGAAGCCAGAAGAAACTATTGACAATTCATATCCAAACAAATGATTATGAGAAAGATTTCATCCTTGTTAGCAAAGATATGTGAAAATCCCCCTTTTGAAATAAGTTAGCTCCCCTTTTATGCTTAATGCACAGAATTTTATGCTGAATTTGGGAACACTTTCATTAGCATTCTCAAATTCAATGCCGACGACACCGGAAGCCAGCACAGCTCTCGGGGAAGCGATAAGGTTCCTTCGTTTAAAAAACGTGTGACTGTGGAAGGGGGCAGAAGACAACATTCAACGGGGAGACGGCTGCGCCAGAGTGACGGGATCGTGGGCAGCGGAAAATAGCATCAAACACGCTCTCTTTTCAATTCTCATAATGGAAGAAAAATAAAGAGCCAGGGAATGCATTCAAACAAATCTCAGGCATGTGAATTTGTAGCCGGAGTTTTCTTCCTCAGGAATTAATTTAGAAGTAGAACTGGTAGCAGATTTGGATAGAAACTGAAACATATCAAACATGCAACCAGGATAACAAAAGGAGAGTTCTTATCAATCTTTCTTATACTGATTTACGTTTAAAAGATGAGGAAAGTCAATATACTTACTGCCAGCGTTGAGTAGTGTACATGAAAAAACCAATGGGGTCAATTTTTACAGAGATTTTACTTGCACATAGCTGCTTTATAATTTTTCTAAGAACACAATTTTACAAAATGAGAATAGAGGCTGTCCCTTCATGCTTTTCTATCCAACACACAGAACATCAAAAAAGGGTTAAGAGTTGCTGGTTCGAATCCCAGTCAGGGCACATGCCTGGGTTGCAGGCCAGGTCCCCAGAAGAGGGGTGCTAGAGAGGCGACCACACATTGATGTTGCTCTCCCTCCCTCCCTTCCACTCTCTCAAAAAAGAAAGAAAATCAATCAAACAAACACACACACACAAGGGTCAAATGCTGCTGTAGGCTTCACCTTACCTTCACATCTGGCCCCAGCACCTCACGAGACCCCCTCACTCTAGACTGGGATTATGATGACTATTAAAATGAAACATTTAGCCCTGGATGGTGTGGCTCAGTGGATTGAGGGCGGGCCTCTGAAGCAGAGGGTCACCAGTTCGATGCCTGGTTGGGGCACAGGCCTGGGTTTCGGGCCAGGTGCCCAGCATAGGGCATGCAATAGGCAACCACACATTGATGTTTTTCTCTCTCTCTTTCTCCTTCCCTTCCCCTCTCTAAAAATAAATAAATAAAATCTTAAAAAACAAAACATTTGATGGTGAGCACTGAAATTCCTTTAAAGAGATTTTACAGGGGCCTTTTCTAATGTTTTTTCCTCTTGAGCTATTATATCTCCCCTACAAATAAACTTGATTAGTTGAAATTACTACTCCAAATGATGT